>JADRCC010576331.1:0-12944 GCA_019843855.1 Hylomyscus alleni
GGCTGAGTCAGTCATGCTTAGGAGACTGAGGCAGGAGGAAGGCTTGGACATAGTTCAGGGCCAACTTGAAATGCCGTGGCGTGAAAGGAGTGCTGTTTACTAAGGGAGTGTTGGAACAGGCTTCTGGAATTGTAAGCTTGAGCAGAGACTGACGTGCTACCCACAGCCTTATGGTTTTGTATGGGAAGAGCGTTCTCGGTGAGGAACGTCCAGTGCAAAGGCCCTGAGCCATCTTCACCTTGAGTGCTGAGGGCAGCCGGGACATTCCACTACACAGCTAGCTGGGCTGTGCAACCACCAGAGGGATTGGAAACTTGCTCTAAATGAGAGCAGGACTTGGGAAGAACATATTTGCAGAGGCCCTCTGGTGGCTGCAGGTTGAAGAGTAATGGATCTGAGGCACATTAGTGGGAGCGGAGGTAGGTGTGGTCTGCGGATGGTTTGTGGCAGCCACTGAGCCATCTCTCCAGCCCTATATGCACTATTCTTTCTTTGCCTGTGCTTTAATGGCTTGTCACATGGGATGCTCAGAAGTGGTACATTTAGGCTTAGGGTGGGACAGCTTGTACCCAGGTGTACAAGGGGTCGGGAAGATAACCACCTGCCCAGTAACCTCAGGCACTGGTGGGCGCTTCTGAGAAGCTCTCTAGGCCTTCCTCTGTGTCACAGCCAGCCTTCTATGGCTTCTTACAAGGCATTCCTCTACCCACAGCGGAATGGAGCTGACTACGCTGTTTATATCAACACAGCCCAGGAGTTTGATGGCTCAGACTCGGGAGCCCGGCCAGATGAGGCTGTCTCTTGGGGCAAGATCCGGATGGATGCGCAGCCAGTAAAGGTAGATGGTGGCTGGCCAGGGTGCAGGGCCCACGGGCTGTCCCGTGGCTCCATGGCTCACTCAGGTCCTCTGCAGGTCTATGCTGATGCTTCTCTGGTTTTCCCCTTGCTGGTGGCTGAGACATTCGCCCAAAAGGCAGATGCCTTCAGAGCTGAGAAGAATGAGGACTAAGAAGATTGGTAAAGACTGAGGCTTTCTGCCACACCTTTATTTATTAGTTTATATACCAGCCCCTCCCTGGGCCCACTCCTTGGTCAGCAGCATCTCTAGAATAAATGGTATTCTTGTTGGGTTTTCTGAGTTAGTCTGGATCCTTGGTGTCAGCTCCATAAGCCTCAGCCGGCTCCACCCTCTGCCTCATAGGTCTCTTCTCGCCAGTACTGGATGCTGCCTCCCATGGCAGTCAGTAGGCAGGGTTCCGTGGGATGGTAAGCCAATGACTGTACCACATTAGAACCCACAGGCAGGGCCAGTGCCAGGGCACCCTAAGGAATGAGTGGTAGGGAGTAATCACTATCAGTCAGTCTCCGTGAGACTCCTAGCCTCAAGTCCTCAGTCATCTCTTCCCTGACTTTTGGTAGTGCTGAGAATGCTAGGCAAATCTTGCCACTGAGCTACACCCTTGGCCTAGAGACTGCTAGCCTTGGACATAGAAAGGCCCTAGTTTAGTCTTCCTTGTGACCCACTGGAACAAACTACAGCCAGCACCTTCTCCAATCCTTTAGCATATGCTGTTCCCCTATTCTTCCTTCATATTACAGCTTAGGAGGCTGAGGTAGGATGAATTCAAGCCCAGTCTGGGCTACAAAGTAAGACACACACCTCTAGCCTCTGCCTAGCTCAAATACCTGTCATTATTGCCCTTTTCAAGCATGGGGAACACACAGCTGATGCCCTTGGCAAAGAGCACAAGGGGAAGGCTCACCTCTACCAGGTCCCAGAAGAATACTTTTCCGTCCTCAGAGCAGCTGACTACGTGTGTGTCGCGCTCACTCAGGCAGCAGTCCAGCTTGTACTGCTGGTTCTTATGGCCAACATACCTAGCAGTGGGGTGGGGAGGATCAGAGGGCATTGTCCCACCCCAGAAGTGGGGTGAGGGGGAAAGGCCAACCATGGGGACTCACTCGCCCAGGAGCTCCCCAGTGTCTTTATCTAGAAGCCGCAGAGTAGAGTCCAGGCTGGATATCAGGGTGCACTGCCCGTCCCGGCTGAAGCAGGTGCAGGTGATGGGGCCTTAGAGAGAGCATGGCAGGCAGGTAAATCTGGGTACTCTTGTCTGTCCCACCACTTGCCAGGACTGTCCCGCTGGCCTCTGGGGCCACACTCACTGCCCACGTAGTCTGAGGAGACCTGTCCCATCCTTAGGTCATAGCGCCTCACGCGGCCATCCACAGAGCTGCAAGAAAGGGTACATCCAGTCTAAAGCATTGCACCTTTTGCTCCAGGGCAGCCTGTGTCCCCTTGCATTCCTGGCCATCTAGGAAAATGTGACAAGGCAATGATGCTCTTCTGCTTTGTGACTAAGTCTCGGGACAATTTGGTCCACCCAAAGAGCTATGCCCTCTCTTCCAACCCCTCAGAGCTTTCTAGATCCTGTACTTTTGATTGGTACAGCAGTCAACCCTACCTGTGCCTGGGTTCTACATCTGCATAATTGACCAACTACAGCTCTGGAATATATTTTATAAAGATCTTATTATCTGTTTTTTCAAGACAGAGTTTCTCTGTATAGCCCTAGCTGATCTGGAATTCACTCTGTAGACCAGGCATGCACAGGCCCTGAGTTCCATGCAAACCAAAACCATGTAGCAGAATGGGCAGTCTAAAATTTGCTATCTCTGGTAGATCCTGAAATCAGCCTACTACAGATACTAAGGTAACTGTATTCTCAGAGTGCGACTCCTTCCCCACCCCCAGCACCATCCCATCTTATTTTATTTTATTTTTTCGAGACAGGGTTTCTCTGTGTAGCCTTGGCTGTCCTGGAACTCTCTCTGTAGACCAGGCTGGCCTCGAACTCAGAAATCCACCTGCCTCTGCTTCCCAAGTGCTGGGATTAAAGGCGTGCGCCACCACTGCCTGGCTACCCCATCTTATTTTTATCTTATATATATATGGAGGCTTTGCCTGTAATCCCCGATCCTTAATGCCCATGCCCCCGAGCAGCTTTCTCCTTTTCTTGAGACAGGATCTCATAGAGTCCTGACTGGCCTCACTTTGTGACTGAGTTCCTCCTTGAACCTCTCTCATGCTAGGATTACAGGTGTATCCTACCACACCTGCCTCACCTTGAACCTCTCTCATGCTAAGGATTACAGGTGTGTCCTACCACATCTGCCTCACCAGGAACTCTGGAAGCACAACCCCAGCAATGCCAGTCTTCCCCTCAAAGAAACATGGCCTTTCACCCCTCTCAGAAAAACAGATGTCCAAATGTCTCCTGCAGGCCTCTAGTCCTCATCTCTCAGCTGCTCTCATCTGGCCTAGCTGTACCTGTCAAGTTCATCTCCTTGGCATGTGTGCTTGCTCTCCCTCCATCTAGCCACTAGGTGGCTCTAATCAACCGGTTTGCTTCCACCAGGCCTTCACTGCCACCAGTCCTCCCATTCTGCTGTCTCCCATGTTCTCACTTCTCTACTTTTGTCCCTAATGTGATTAGATTAGTTGTTCATTCTTTTTTCCTTCCTTTCCTTCTTTTCTCTCCTTTCTTTTCTTTTCTTTTCTTTCTTTCTTTCTTTCTTTCTTTCTTTCTTTCTTTCTTTCTTTCTTTCTTTCTCTTTTTTTTTGAGACAGGGTTTCTGTGTGTGGCTTTGTCTGTCCTGGAACTTACTCGGTCAAGACCTCTGCCTGCTTCTGCTTCCTGAGTGCTAGGATTAAAACATGTGCCACTACTGCCTAACTGTAGACAGACAGCTGGCCTTTAACTCTTGGTTCCCCTGCCCTGGCCTTCTCAATGCTGGGAAAATGTCACCACATCTGCCATAGTTGGCACTCAGTAATTTTTTGTTTGTTTTTTAAGACAGGGTATCTACTTAGTTCTAGCTGTCCTGGAACTTGTTATGTAGACCAGAATGGCCTGGAACTCACAGAGATCTACTTGCCTTTGCCTCCCAAGAACTGGGATTAAAGGCATATGCCACCATGCTTCCCTGGCTCCTGGTTGCATTTATTTATGTAAATCCTTATTAATTTGCTTTTGGATTTTTATTTCATACATGAATATTTTATCTGCATGTATGTATATGTTTGTTCGAGACAGAGTTACTCTGGCTGTCCTGGACCTCACTCTGTAGACCAGATTGGCCTCGAACTCAGAAATCCGCCTGCCTCTGCCTCCCAAGTACTGGGATTAAAGGCATGCGCCACCACCGCCTGGCTCTGCATGTATGTATATGAATCATGTGTGTTTCTGGTTCCCTGAGGAGGCCAAAAGAGGGTGTTAGATTCTCCAGAACGAGTTACAAATGGTTGTGAGCCACCACGTGGATGCTGAGAATCAAACCTGGGTTCTCTACTAGAGCAACAAGTACTCTAAACCACGGGACAATCTTTCCAGCTCTCATAGTTGCATTTATTGACTGTCCTGCTGGACAGGACAGACTAGAAACTGCAGTTCTTTCAGTGGAAGAGGCTATATAGTTTCTACCATTAAGCAACCTATGCTGAACAAGGAAGATCTAGAAAGATCCAAGTAGGTAATAGCAGAAGTGGGACCTGAAGATGAGAGTTGCCAACCAGGTGCAGCCAAAGAAAGAAGTACAGAGGCCATTGCTTTTGCTTAAGCTCTTAAGCTGGGCCACAGTATGGAATCAACCATAACAAAGTTCCATATCACCAAGCTGAAACTAAGTGATGTCTGTAGGCATGAAGAAAAGCAAGACTGGTGATCCAAGTTTGATCTCTGGAAACTACACAATAGCTGGATGAAGTGGCAAGATCTAAAGTCTTAGCACTCTTCTTGGGGACTTGGGAGGTGGAGATAGAAGAGTCTCTTGGAAAGCCAAGGGCCAGTCAGCCTGGGGTGCACAGCATGGCAGAAATAGGGAGAGAGATCCTGTCTTGCCTCAACATAGTAAAGGAGAGAACTGACTCTGTCCTCTGACCTCTACACATATGCCTGCATACACACAATACTATAAATAAAATAAAAAAATAACTCCTGCCGGAGAGGCCTCTGACCTCTGCTGATACCTTCCCTCCATTCATATTCCCCCATACAGATGCATCTACACTATTTTTTAAACTTTTATGTGTATTTGTGTTTTGCTTGTATGTATGTTTGTGTACCATGTGCATGCCTTGTGCCTGCACAGAGGAAGGTATCAGGTCCCCTGGAACTGAAGTTACAGACAACTAATTGTAAGTCATCAATAGTTTCTACCATTAAGCAACCTATGCTGAACAAGGAAGATCTAGAAAGGTCCAAGTAGGTAATAGCAGAAGTGGGACCTGAAGATGAGAGTTGCCAACCAGGTGCAGCCAAAGAAAGAAGTACAGAGGCCATTGTGGGTGCTGGGTATTGAAGCTAGATTTCTTTGGAAGAGCAGCCAGTGCTTTTAATCACTGAGCCATCTCTCCAGCCCCCACGTCTTTGGCCTTTTGGGATACTTATTTTGATTTACATAATGAAGTGTTGCCTAATTATCTGAACTGGGCCAGGCTTTGACGTGTACACCTTTAATTGCAGCGCTCAGGAGTCAGAGCTGGGAATAGTGTCACAAGGCCTGCCTGGACTGTATAGTGAGTTCCAGGGCAGAGTGAGTCTCTCTCAGAAAAACAGAAACACATCTAGGCTGGGATTCAGTGTTTGTGCATTCAAGTGTGTGTGTGTGTGTTTGTTGTTTTGGAGATAGGGTTTCTGGTGGGGTAGTGGTGGCACACGCCTTGTACATGCCTTTAATCCTAGCACTCAGGAAGCAGAGGCAGGCAGATTTCTGAGTTTGAGGCCAGCCTGGTCTACAGACTGAGTTCCAGGACAGGACAGCCAGGGCTACACAGAGAAACCCTGTCTCAAAAAGGGAAAAAAAAAAAAAGACAGGTTTTCTCTACATAGCCCTGATTACTTGGAGATCCAAATGCCTCTGCCACCATGGCTCATTCTGATACTCTAGCACTTGGGAGGTAGAGGCGAGAGGATTAGGAATTAAAGGCCGCCTTGGATTCCAAAAGACCCTGTCTCAAAAAAACAAACCACTGTGACTGGAGGCCACTGTGACCTCCAGTGGCACCAGGGCAAGGAGTGTGGCCCTGGACCTACTCACCCTGCCAAGATCTCATGGTCTGACACCTTTACACTGGATATGCCGTCTCTGGCTTCATCTAGTGTTTGCACTGGCTCAGACTTCCGAGAACGACAGTCCCAACATCGGACACTGGAATCGATAGAACCTGTAAGGTCAACGTGAGGGTGAGGTCAGGTTTGGGTCTCTGGGCAGCAGCCAGTTTCTAGCTGTCCAGACCTAGACTCACCAGATAGGATGGCTGTGGCCTCTTCATTAAACTGAACGGTGTTCACCTTCTGAGAATTAGGAATTACCAATTTAGAGGAGTGGGGCTTTGGAGGATTGGGATAAGGGCAAGGCTCAGTGCATGTTAGAGCAAGGGCACGTTATAGGTAGGGGAGGTGAAAGGTTCTGGGGAAACTGGAAGGAAGACAGTGCTTGGTGGCTGTCAGGGTATACATAGGGAAGACTGTAATGGGAGGATCTTCTTTGTACCACCTATGTGCTACTATGGATCTCCACAATGCACACATTGAGAGTCTTCTGGCTTGTACTCACTCCAGCGTGGCCCCGAAATTTGCGCACGACCTGCCCAGTTGCTACATCCCACAGCACCACCGTCTTGTCTCCGCCACCAGAACAGAGGTGGCTGTTGTCAAAGGAGCTGGAAGACGGGAAAAAGAAGGTCAATATGCACTCGTGATCCTAGCCTCTGCGTTCCTTATTCCAGCCTGGCCCGGGGCTCACCCGGCCGCATCCAGCACTTCGTAGCCGTGGCCACTGTACGTCCGCAGCAGCGTCCCACGCAGCGGATTCCACAGCTTTAGGGTTTTGTCGCTGCCGCACGTCAGGCAGTAGTTGCCATCCACTGGGGAACAGTAGGCAAGGGTTACCTGACCGTCAGCCTCAGGCGGAGGAACGCCCGGGGTGAAGGCGAGGGCGCTTACCATTAAATCGCACGGCTCGCACCGCGCCCTGGCTGCAGTCCAGCGTCTTCAAGCGTTTCTGCGGCAGCTCCGGTGCCCGCGGCTTTGGCTCAGGAAAAGCCATACTTTAAGAGAATTAGTCCGCTACCTGCTTTATTGCTGATGTATTGAGACTGCCTTACTTCCAAGCTTTCAAAAAAATCCTTGCTCGGGTGTAACATTATTATTGTCCCCCCAGGTTTTATTTCCTGCTTCGCATTTCCGTGTTCTAAATTTCAGCGCGTTAATGACAGTTTTGGGGATAGTGAAAGCTTCTTTCAGTTTTTTTTTTCCTCTACACTTCCTACTTTCTGTCCTGGCCTTTCCTTATTTTTTTTGGCCGAGAGCCGTCCTACTCACTGCTATTGGGAACAGAAGCGCTAGGCTACTGGTGTTACTCTAAAAACCATCCTTCATTCTCACGCCGGAAGCTGCTGTTCTAGCCGTGAAAGAAGGACGGCGTGGTCTTCAGTTTGCTATGTCCACCAACAATATGTCCGACCCACGGAGGCCCAACAAAGTGCTAAGGTGAGCAGTCCAGCAAGTCTTGGCAAGGCATCTTTGGTTGTGGCCGTGGGTCTAGGCTAAGTCGGCCCAGGTGGGACTTGATCGCTCCTGATCCTTGAACATGTCGCAGGTATAAGCCTCCACCGAGTGAGTGCAACCCGGCTTTGGACGACCCGACTCCGGACTACATGAATCTTCTCGGCATGATTTTCAGCATGTGCGGCCTTATGCTTAAGGTGGGCGGGATGAATTTCTCTGAGTGTCTGTTGGTCCGCCTGAAACAAGCCTGGGGGTGGGTTCAGAAAGAGGCAGGTCCTCTGGCTGTGCTGGAGGTGGGGACGGGAGGTGAGGTCAGCGGGGGGCGGTGCTAGGGTGACGCCCCCAACATAGGGGAAGTTGGGCTTGCACTCGAAGTGTACACTGCCAAACGGGTCTGAGGGTGGAGCCTAACTTAGGCAATTTACAGACGAACTGTGGAAAAAAAGGCAGGGAGAGTCCTTAGCATGTGGGAATGTTAAAGCAATCGGAGAGGATGTGGTGGGGTGAGAGGTGCAGGGACACACACGTCAGGATCAGAAGCCTGATGTTTGGAGAAGGCTCTGAAGGACTGGTGTTGAGAGGTACTTTACCCGGGGACAAGGTCCGAGCTGCAGGTGGAACCTGATATTTGAGGATCTTGATTGTGGGAGCTCTTTGGCATACTTGTCACTGACCCAGTCTCCTCACCCACCTTTCTTCAGCTGAAGTGGTGTGCTTGGGTTGCTGTCTACTGCTCCTTCATCAGCTTTGCCAACTCCCGGAGCTCGGAGGACACCAAGCAGATGATGAGTAGCTTCATGTGAGGATCCTGAGTAAGGGGATGGGTTCCATGCATGCTCTCCAGAACTGACAGCTCTTTTCTGTCTCAGGCTCTCAATCTCTGCCGTGGTGATGTCCTATCTGCAGAATCCTCAGCCCATGACGCCTCCCTGGTGATGCCACCTAGGAGGGTTGGATCCTGGACTCCCGCCCACCTTGTCTCTGGCCTGCCTTTGGCTGCCCCCACCCTCTCTCAGCTGCTGTCCTAAACTTTCCTGAGTGTGATCTCTGGGCTCCCAGCTGAATGGAGGGAAGTTGGCCCTTTCTTTGGGGTCCTGCTTCTGCTTTGAAAAAGAGAGACCTGTAGACTTCCCTTTTGCCTGGCCACTGTTATGAGAAACACCGTTCATGTTTCTATGTATTCACTTGTTTTCTTATTGAAACCAGTTGATATAAAAATTTCCACTCTGGTTGGCTTGTATTACTTCTCTTTTGTTCATGGTGTGCTCTGCCCAGTGAAGACTGCCCTGTGTTGGGGCCCCTGTCTGAGCTTCCAGGCAGCTGTAAGCTGTCATGTAGGTGCTGGGAATTGAACCTGGATCCTCCGGAAGAGCATTGTTTTTTTTTTTCGAGACAGGGTTTCTCTGTGTGGCTCTGTCTGTCCGTCTGTCCTGGGACTCACTCTGTAGACGAGGCTGGCCTCGAACTCAGAAATCCACCTGCCTCTGCCTCCCACGTGCTGGGATTTAAAGGCGTGTGCCACCACTGCCCAGCTGTATTTACTTGTTTATTTTGAAGTGCTGTGTATGAAATCCAGGGCTTTATACAGGTTTATTCTGCAGAGGTATATTTCTAGGTTTTAGTTATTTGTGTATCCCTACATGGCTATGGAAGGCCTGGTAATCATATAGTCCTGCCTCGGCCTTCAACATGCTGACAATACAGCTATCTATTAATATACCAAACTCTGGCCCTGGCTTTCTTATTAGAGCAACAGAGCAATGAATAGACCAATAGGAGTTGGGAAGGGTGTGCAAGACGCAGGGTTCCCTCTCCCCTACAAGGCCCTCACAGCTCAAGGGTGGCTCAGTTTCTGTCCAGACTGGCCTGGGTGCCTCATCTCTGGCATTCCAGTGGCAGTTTGCTTAAAGTCCCAATCCCACAAGGCAGACCAGAACTGTTTTCGACCTCAGCTTCTCGCCACTCTAGGTCCCTCCAGGACCCCAACCCTAATGAGAGTGGGTGCCCTAGAATCTCATCTACACTTTCACCCCTTAGGAGACATTGAAGTCCACTGGAAAAGCCGAATCTTTCGCTCACACTCATACAAAAGCATATCAAAAAGTCTTAGTGCTAAGGTCTCCTGCCAAAAGAGCCCTGGGTGGAATGGTTTTGGGGACAGATTCAGTACTTCCCAGTGCTCAGTACAAAAGTCTGTCTCCTGCCACAGTTCCTTGATAGCCCAGGCCCTGCCCCCTTCCTCACCGATTGGTGGTTAGGGTTCTGGGGGCGGAGCATTCTCAGGGTTTAGCTAGGGTAGAGAAAGCCGCGGAAGCGGCGTCGCCGGAACCATGGGCACCCGATCGCTCACCTCTGGTGTCCGTGCTGGTGGCGGGAACACTGGGTGGCTCTGGATGAACTCCTGCACCCTGGGTCTGCCAGCCCTGTCTATTTCCTTTCTTTTTTGGTTGTTACTAGCCGCGCCTGGCGTTCGGGCGGCGGGTTACCAGGTGAGCTGGGGCCCGCGGGCGGAAATGTATTTGGGCTGTGTTAAACTAGAGGTGTGGGTGACACTGACAACCATAGAAACTGCTGTTGATCAAACGGTGTGGATTAAGAGCATGCATTGGGTTTCTGAAAAGGTCCGACGTGAGCCTGAAAACAAGGCTGCACGTGATTGTTGTATTCACCTCCCTATGACTCCAAGTGGCCGGTTTGTACTTTGCATGCACCTAACTCTGCTTGGTCGGGTGAGGGATGAGCAGCCATTTGAAAGCAGGACTCTGGTTGTGTTTGCATGGTTCCAGCAGTTGGTGACTGCATACCCCAAGACCCATTTGGGATGGCTTGACTGGAAAACCTATCTTGCAAATCTGACTACATCACCTGGAAGTGCCCCTTCTTTTCTTTCCTAATGTGACAGGACCCTAATATTGCCCCATATCTCAGGGTGGTTGCCTGCTGTTTGCGAATGCTTGGCTAACCCCAGCAAAAGTTATCGTCCTTAAGCATGTGATCTGCTCGATGGTTTTTGTGCAAAGTGGGAATTGCATCTGTAGAGTAGTATATGGGCACTATACCCTGTGTGTCCTTCCTGGGACAGATTATAGCTTTTTGACCTCTCTGGATCACTCCAAAGTTAAGGCCTGTGCTTGGTACCATCTCCCTGCCTGCTTGTGATAGTGTTAGTCAAACCTATGGTCTTGAATATGCTACGTAAGGATTCTACCATAGAGCACCCAACCTGCCTGCCTGTAAAACTCTAGGTTACTGAAAGGGTATGTTTTGGGGGGGGGTCTCTGTGCAGACATGTCCCACAACGAAGCCAGGAATGCTCAATGTGCACCTGCTGCCTCATACACATGATGATGTAGGCTGGCTGAAGACAGTGGACCAATACTATTATGGCAGTGAGTAGAGAGTCGGGGACCTCTGTCATTTTTTTTTTTCAGAGACTTGAACATTGGGGGTGGGAACCATGAGTTTCTGGATTCTGTACCAGTGCATGTCTCCTAGTGAACCTTCCTGCCTTCATGCCTACAGTCCTGAATGATGTCCAGCACGCATCTGTTCAGTACATCCTAGACTCCGTACTCTCCTCCCTACTGGAGAACCCCGCCCGTCGCTTCATCTATGTGGAGATGGCTTTCTTTTCCCGTTGGTGGAAGCAGCAGACCAGTGCAACCCAGGGCATTGTCCGGAACCTTGTGAGCCAGGGTGAGCCTGCCCCAAGAAGTGAAAAGAGGAAGCTGAGTCCAGCTTGTACTTCCCGCAGACACGCTCTCCCAGATTACTTATTTATTTATTTACTTACTGTTATTTTTTTTTTCTTGGCTTTTCGAGAAAGGGTTTCTCTGTGTAGCCCTTATTATTATTATTATTATTTTGGGGCCAGTATCTTATTATATAGCCCTCCCTGGCCTAGAATTTGTTACTAGATTAAGCTGGTCTTGAACTTGTGGAAATCCTCTTTCCTCCCTGCTTCTCTAGAGCTAGAACGAAAGACTTGGACAACCAGGCATCTCTGAGATTTTTATCATGTCATAAAGTGTATACATGCTGTACCCATAGTTCCACCTGCTTAGAGAGTCTGTTGTCATGTAGAGAACCCTGTCTCATGAAGCCCCGCCTCCAGTGGCCCCACAGGGAAGTCAGCCATGCAGATCTAAGCACACTGGTTTGGAAACTTCCTTCCTCTTCAGGCTTTGGTGTATAGTATGGCCTGTTTTCCTAGCCTTGCCCATGATGGCCCCACTTCTAACAGCTACCCTTCTTCCAGGGCGCCTGGAGTTTGTCAATGGTGGCTGGGTGATGAATGATGAGGCAACCACCCACTATGGTGCTATTGTGGACCAGATGACACTTGGGCTACGCTTCCTGCAAGACAACTTTGGTAGTGATGGACTTCCCCGTGTGGCCTGGCATATTGACCCTTTTGGCCACTCTCGAGAACAGGCCTCCCTGTTTGCCCAGGTACCAGCCACCCTATTCTCTTTTGCACCTGCCCTTAACCTACTCTGTCTCTGCCCTTAGCTGCCCAAACCCTGCCCTTTTCTAGTAGTCCCTGGGACTAGACTGTGGTTTGCTGGGAACACCACCTCTTGGGTGAAATTGACTCTTGTGAGTTGAGTTTAAGCCCTGACTGGTCTATGTCCTAGGGCACCACAGGTTTAAACTGCCTTGTTGGTCCTTTTCCTTAACAGACCTTATCTGAATTTGGACTCCACTAGCCTGCTAGGGCTGAGCTCTCTAACCCAGTGACCTTTGGCGATGCCTTCCTTTAAAAGCAGCTTCATGTCTGTGCCGACCTAACCCACCTCAGACTGTAGACATAACTAGGGAGGTGGAAGCGGGTTGTGGTTTAACAGCTGCTGCTTCTCCGATAACCCTTCTCAACCTTGGAAATAAACATTCAGGCTCTGTGGGATCCATGCCTGTAATGCCAGCATGTGGGAAGCTGGTGCAGGAGGACTGTGAGCCAGAGGTCAGCATAGACTATACAATGAGACCCTATCTCAAAAAAAAAAAAAAAATCTAGGGCTAGAGAGATAGCTCAGCGGTTAAGAACACTGACTGCTCTCCCAGAGGTCCTAAGTTCAATTCCCAGCAACCACATGGTGGCCCACAACCATCTGTAATGGGATCCAGTGCACTCTTGTGTGTCTGAAGACAGCTAGAGTGCACTCACATACATAAAATAAACAAATTAAAAATGAAAAGAAAAAAATCTAGCTTAAAAAAAATATTTAACATATATGGGTATTTTGCTTGCATGTATGCCTGTGTACCATATGCGTGCAGTGCCCACACAGGATCTCCTGCAACTGAAGTAATGGATGGTTGCAGGTTATCATATGGATGCTGGGTACTGAACCCTGGTCTTCTGGAAGAGCA
>JADRCC010576334.1:5448-25022 GCA_019843855.1 Hylomyscus alleni
CTTTCTTTCTTTCTTTCTTTCTTTCTTTCTTTCTTTCTTTCTTTCTTTCTTTCTTTTCCTTAACTGCTGGGTCTAGGACCAAGGCTCCTATACTTAGCTAAGCAAGCCCTTGGCCTCTGCACCCTCCACCAGTAGTGGTTTTCCAAGAAAGTGCTTTTCCAGGTATTTTATGTCAGAAAAATATTTTCACTTAAACCTCGTACTTGATTTGAACTTTGCTGGGGAAGATAATTTTGAAGACATTTAGGAGTTGGAGACTCAAGAGGTTCTGTTTTTCATCCTCTCTCTCTAAAATAAAAGGTCACCAGATTAGGGGAAACTCTTTAACCAGAGACACACTGACCCATTCATTGTCTGTTGTTGTTGCTGTTGTTGTTGTCGTTTTAAGTGAGATACCTCACTTTTAAAAAATGAGGTACCAAGCTTGGGATGTAGATCATTTTGTTAGAGTCCATGCCACGCATACACAAAGCTGCAGGATCAATCCCTGATCCCACAGAAAAGGAGGCATGGAGGCCCCGACCTGCAATGCCAGCACTTCGGAGGTAGAGGCTGAAAGGTCTTAAAGGTCATCCTCAGGTACATAACAAGTTCAAGCCAACCTGGAGTATGTGAAATTCTGTCTCAAAAGAAAGCAAGAGAAATATAAATCATGTCACATACACTTCTGCTTTCTGAACTACTCGGTCTGGATAATACACCAATCATTGGCACTATCTAATTTTATGGCATTTTCAAAAGTAAGCTGTAGTCCATTAGCGCTCACTCCCTCTCTTTTCTCACTCTGTTCCCCAGCAACCATGCATCTGCTTTCTGTCTGTTTGAATTTGCCCGTCCAGACTTTTGATATAAATGGGATTATGCAATCGGTGGCGTCTTGTTCACTCATCCTAGTGTTTGCAGGGTTCATCTACACTTTAGTGAATGTTAGTTGTTTATTCCTGAATTAGCTATTCATCGATATGCTATAGCTTACTTCTCCATTTATTGGTTCATGGGCCTCTGGAGTTTTGTTTTTGACTCTTGGGATTGTGTTGCCAGTAATGTTTTGTTTACAGTTGTTTTGTTGGTGGTGGTGATGGGGTTTTTGTTTGTTTGTTTATCTGTTTGTTTTGCTTTTTATAAAGATGCATATTCTGTTCTCTTGGGCGCAGACCTTAGGGGTGAAGTTGTTAGGTCAATGGCAGCTCTCTGTTTAACTTTTGTGGGACTGTCTCTATGGCCTTCTAACTCGTAAGGTTGCTATTGAGATGTTGGAAGCCTTCCTTGTTTTCTGACTTTATTTTGCTTGTCCTCTGGAGCTATAGAGTCATTCCTTTATCCCCAGAGCTGTGAGATTTCATGATGAGAAGCCTTGACATGACTGTTTCCGCCCAATGGTCTGGGTTCTCTTCAGTTGTGAAATCCAGGTCCTCACCTTCTAGATACCAACATAGCATCAAGGTTGCTATTACAGCTGTGGAAGTTGTGCTTTGCACAAAGGCTCCCCCCCCCCCAGGGGGAAAATGGCAGCTAAGTAGCTAACCTGATTCCACTCACTGAATGATGTGCCTTAACTTGAAGCTGCGTCTTCTTGGACGGGAGGTGGGTGGGGGTGGGATGGGGCTTCTTTTTCCTCACAAACCTTTGCAGGCTAGCGCATGGTGACCCTTCTCTCCCTTTCTCCTGTTCCTTCTTTGTAACACTTTATTCAGACGTTGCTTCTCCTAGACTCAATCCTCAACGTCCTATTTTTAGTGGGTAGAGTACAGCTAAGCAGTGCACCTGGCTGGCATGAAGCCCTAGGCTTGATTCCCAGCGTCTGCAAACAGGTAAACAAATGTCCTAGCTTCCCTTTGGGATGATGTGCTTTGCTTTCTGACAAGTTCTCTGTCTTGTCTGCTATGCTGTGGACTGGGGAGGTGCGGGCGTGCATCTTCCCTCTGAGAGCCCCTGTACCTCTGTTCACGTTTCATCTTGGGTCTCCCAGGGCACCGATGATCAATTGCATCTTGAAGTGTCCTCCTCCCTCTCTTTCTCCTTTGGCGTTTGAACCCCTGCATCTCCATCTGATGATTTGCTTGTGTTTAAGAGTGAAGTGACTTCCTGCGTCTGTGCTTCCCTAGGTTCTTTATCTTGGACTGTCGGCATCCAGCGTGACAGAATTCTTCCTCCGTTACTCTGTCTGGAGAGGAAACAGCCTCTCATTCCAAATCCTAGGGCCTGATGGGGAAGTCTGCGGGCCTCCATATTTAGAACATCTCCCAAGTGCCCTGCCATGCTCATCATTAGGGAGTTGCACTCTCAGTCCCACTCCCAAAACTCCTGAGATGTTATCCTGATGTTTCTAGAAATGAGGGAGGAAGTCACCTAGTGCTTTCCTAAATGCATCTAGACACCTCTCTGAACCCGACCAGGCTCCTGGGATACGCAGATGTCGGCCTCCTCCATTGCTGACTTAAGGATCTTCTTTTCTCCTGTTCCTTCATCTCCTGTTCCTTTTTCCCCTCTTCCTTCATCTCTGTTTGCTCCTAAAACTTTGGGGAAACAACAGAGAATAAAGCCGACTAAGGTCCCTGCCCTCAAGAGCTCCCAACTCACAACTCCATGGTGGCTCTTGCCTACTGTCAGCAGAATCGTCTCCACCTGAGCTACAGTGAGATCTCATCTAAGACAGAAACAAAACCCATAAACCTTAGAGTCCAGAGGAAGGCAGAGAATAAACAAGATGGGGCTGAGATGTATGTAGTTGGTGGCAGAACACTATGCTTACACACACACACACTCACACACACACTCGCACACATACATACATACACACTCACACACACATATACACACACACATACACACAGTCATACAGAACAGTAAACATAGCAAATACATACCATGATAATAAAAAAATAATAATGCTAAGGATTTAGAGAGACAGCTCAATGGTCAAAAGCTCTGACTGGTCTTCTAGAGGACCAGGGTTCAATTCCCAGCACCCACATGGCAGCTCACAACTGTCTAACTCAAGTTCCAGTGGATCTGACTTCCTCACACAAACATAGGTGTAGGCCAAACACCAGATGTACATTAAAAAATAAAATGCTTTATAAAATGCATGATAAAATAAGGAAGCAGGGTAGGGTGATTACATGGCATTGGTGGAAGACAGGGAAGGAGTGTGGGCTGGAATTTTGTTTTCTCTTAGGTGATGAGGTGGATCTCACCTAAGGCCTTGTGTGAAGCAGTGCAGTTATAAATAGATAGTTCAGAGAGACCTTGTCAAAAGGTGAAATTTAAGCAAAGAGCTCAGCTATATGGATCTGTCTGTGGCGAATACTCCAAGCAGGGCAAGGAACGAAAGCAAAGGCCTTCTAAGGCAGGAATAGGCAGTGTCGTAAAATAGCCAGGAGGGCACTGTGTCAGGAACAGAGCAGGAGAATTAGAGACACATGGAAGATGAGGTCAGGGGTGATGGCTGGGGGCAGTGAGCAGAATCAATCAGAGCCTCACACCATCGGAACAGACTATGAGAAAAAAGTAAAGCCAAAGAATTTCATGACATGGTTTATGCTTTGAAAGAGTCACTCTGATGGCCAGGATAGGGCCTGCTACTCCTAGCGCTCAAAGGCTAAGGCAGAAGGATTATGAGTTCAAAAGTCAACCCGAGTTACATGATAAGACTCCACCTAAAAAATAAAATAAGGAAACCTAAGGAACTGGGCATGGTGATTCTCACTTTTAATTCCAGCACTTGGGAAGCAGATCTCTGTGAGTTCAAGGCCAGCCTGGACTGCATAGTGAATTTCAGGACAGCCAGGACCTTTATAGTTAGACCCAGATGAAAGAAGAAAAGAGGGATGGGGGAGGGGGAAGGAGGGGAGAAAATAAGAGGATCATTCTGCCTCTGTTTGAAAGGCTTTGGGGTGTGGGGAGGGCTAGGAAGGGGATAGTCAGAGACCAGTCAGTGGGGCTGCTGCAGGAATTCAGGTGGGAGTGGTGCCAACAGCGATGGTGAGACGTGGCCTTAGCAGATTTGAGTGAGAACCAGAATGCAACTCCACAGCTTGGGTGCGAAATGTGAATAAAAGAAGAGCCAAGGTTGATGCTATGTTTTGGAGGAATGGAGAAACCATTAGTGAAATTGGAGGATGCTGTAGAGTGGGGGGCTCTGGTGGGGGAAGATGAAGAGTTCACATTGGAGGCGGGGCTCAGCTGCTCTTGCTTGCTGAGAGCACTCGCTGCTCTTGCAGGGGACTGGAGTTCAGTTCCCAGCACCCGCATGGTGGCTCACAACTACCTGTAACTCCTGTTCCGAGGGATCCAATGCCATCTTCTGACCTCTGTGGGCACTCACATGCACACACAGAGTCATGTGCACAGCACACACACACACACACACACACACACACACACACACACACACACAAATAAATAAATATAAGATAAATACTTTTTAAAGAGTTCACACTTTGGGGCCAGAGAGATGGCTCAGTGTTTTTAGCTCTTCCAGAGGTCCTGAGTTCAGTTTCCCAGCAACCACATGGTGACTCGCAACCATTCATAATGGAGTCTGCTGCCCTCTTCTGGTGTGGCTGAAGACAGCTACAGTATACTCATATACATAAAATAAATAGTTCTTAAAAAAAAAAAAAAAAGTTCACACTTTGGCAAGCTGAGGTCGAGGCATCTATTGAATATCCAAGCAGAGAACTGAGTAAGTGGCTAGAAAAGGACATTGGGGATTTTGGAGAATGCTCTAGGTGGGGATATGAAAATGAGATTGTGTTGGCCAATCGGTGATTTGCAAAGGGAGAGGAGTGGAGAGAGTTCTTGGAATGTCTTAGCGCCAAGGGAGCATAGCAGCCGGTTTGACAGTCACCAAAAGCCCAGAGGTGGCTTCACCAGACCATGAACTTCTGTAAGGATAAATTACACAGACCAAAACTCACACATTTGATTTGTGACTGTGTTGTGAAAAGTCCAGAGCGTGTGCTGCTGTACAGTGATCGTGCTCAGAATGGGAGTGGAGGAGCTGTGCGCTGCAAGAACTCAGGATTCATCCTGGACCGAACTTCCACTCAGCTGGAATAACTCAAAACAATGAGATGCCGTCCTTGTCCAGCACTGATCCTTTCCTGATAGGCCTGGGAGGTGTCTCACAGTGCCTTTGGGATGACATTCAAATCAACAGGGACACATTAAGATTCCAGCTATCACCACAGACTTCCCCTGCTTACGTGAAAACCTAGCACATCTCCTTCCAGGTGTGCGCTCCTAGGGTGACCTTCAGCTCACTCCATCCAGCAGGAATGCTAACGGACTACGTTTTAAAATGACTTAGGGGCGTCTAGCAAATGGAAATAGAGAATTAAAGCTAAGACAACAGATGGGAAAGGAAAGCATTCAGGAGACACTGCTGACCTTGGTTAGTTGGCAGTCGAAGGAAGCACTTTAGTTTTTGAACTTGAGGTTAAATACTTCAGTCTTTTTTGTTTTTATTAATTGTCTGTGCTCCCCAGAGGATTTCGCTTAATTAATCCAGTGTCAAAGCAGAGATCTACAAATTGAGGTTTAATTTAAAAACATGCCTTTTATAGTCCAATATTTCCAGCATAATGAATTCCCTGTGTTATTAAAAGTTTGATTAAAGTGGGACCTAAAAATACTCTATTAAAAGCTTACTGAATACATCCCTGAACATTATTCAGTGGCTCTCTCTGAAATCCTTATAGCTTAAATGTAACTAAAAACTGCTGTAAGCATTGTTAAAGCAAGTCAAAATGGTCATACTTTCATGGAGTCATGGAAGAAAGAAAGAAAAGTAGACAAACTCTTGAGAATTGCTTATGGGGGGTGGGGAGGGGACAGTCTGCCAATCTGTGACAGTCAGTAGTCACCTGCCTACCGCAAGAGGGCAGTAGCAGCCAGCAGGAAAGTTCCCGAGGTAGTTGAGGAGGTTTCCTTAGAGGGCTCTTTAGAAGCCCCTGTAAATACATCTCTGGAAAGGAAGGGGGAAACAGGAACTACCTCCCGGGCGGTTCGGAGCTTTTGTCCCTGGTAACAATAAAACAGGAAATAAGGAACAGGGCCTTGTGAAAGAGAATGACCCTTCTCTCCACCCTCCAGTCCTTCAAAGAGGATAGTCACCAAGGAGATAGTGACTGGTTTAATAATGGTTATAGATAGCGGTCTCCATACTGGAATGTTCAGCCAAGATCACCGACAGCGGTTGATGAAACAGAGCGCTCTTTAAGGATTTGGGACACACAGAACAATCTGTGGGGAGCTGTTTTATCTCAGAAAATTAGTAGGGACGGGTACTAGGAGTGTCCTAGGGCGAACTTTGCGTTTATTTAATTTAGATGTACAACACGGGAACATTAAGATAATTAGAGTAATCTTTGGAAATCTGTAATATTTCTTTGTAAAATTTCCAGGAAGCTAATTAGCACAAAGAAGAATCAATGGTGACAAACGTGCCCTCTGTGTTTTAAGTAGGTATTTTTATTGGTCTAGAGTTACCCATAAAGTGAGATGAATCAGATATTTCTAATGTGTTCTCATGACTAACATCTGTTCTTGTTTTTATTCATAATTGTCACTAATATTATTGAGCCGTAATCTGGAAAAACTTTTAGGACTTGTAATAAAGAAATTAAATTATTCCTTAATTTAATGTTGTTTCAATTCAACATTTATTGAACACTTACAATTGAATGAGAAAAAACAGTACTTCTCTTTCTCTTTCTCTCTCTCTCTCTCTTTCTCTGTGTGTGTGTGTGTGTAAAAAGAATGTTAGAAAAATAATTGCACCCACATTTTAAAGTCAGCTTCAAATAAAAAAGAAGATGTAAATATTTTCTTATTACACGAGCCTTTCCTGTTATACACTACACCTTAGCTCACAGAGGTGCTTTCAGAACCAGGTTAAAGCCAAGCACAGTTCAGGGAAACTTGCTTATTGTATTGGTAGGAGACAGGAAGTAAACCATGTCCTGGGGGCTGTGTGATGGTTCAATGTAGCCAAACCTTACAACCCAAGCTTGATCCCTGGGCCCCCATGTGGGAGGGAGAGAGAACACCTTCAAGTGTGGTCTCTGATCTGCATACATATGCTATGGCGCATATTTGTATACACACACACACTATGCCCATTAGTAAATAAAACATAATAAAAATGTTCTGTTTTAAAATTTTAGCTGGGCGGTGGTGGCACACGCCTCCCAGCACTTGGGAGGCAGAGGCAGGTGGATTTCTGAGTTCGAGGCCAGCCTGGTCTACAGAGTGAGTTCCAGGACAGCCAGGGCTATACAGAGAAACCCTGTCTCGGAAAACCAAAAAAATAAAAAATAAATAAAAAATAAAAAAAATAAAATTTTAGTAGATGGGCTGGAGAGATGACTCAGCAGTTAAGAGCACTGACTGCTCTTCCAGAGGTCCTGAGTTCAACTCCCAACAACCCCACAGTGGCTCACAGCCATCTGTAATGGGATCTGATGCCCTCTTCTGGTGTGTCTGAAGAGAGCAATAGTGTACTCCCATACATAAAATAAATCTTTTTTTAAAAATTCTAGTAGATGGTTGATATTATGGTTAAGCTTCTCTTAGTGATATTTAAAACTCTCACTCAGTTTATGCATGTGTATACATAATGGTTTGCTCAACTCAAATCAGCAGATCTTTATCCAGGTCAACACTGAGTTAGACTAGGAGCCACAGTGATGTGTAAAACTCGTTCTGTGCGGGGAGGAAAAAGACAGATCCTCCTGCATATTTTCGCATTTGCTCTCACAATAATCCTGAAGTACTTTTCCAACTTTACAAAAAGATAGATGGGCTCAGAGCAAGTAAACGGTCTGTTTAAGGTCACAAAATCAGTTGGGATTGAGACCTCGAGACCTTCTCAACTCTAAGGTGCTCCTTCCATTGGACTATCTAAATATTAGTCGTTGGCTCCTGGGAATCTACAGGAATGGCAGTTAAACAGTTTTCAACAGTGGGCAGTAACTACATCTCTCAAAACAATTTTAACTAGAGAATATTTCAGTCGGGCGATGGTGGCACACACCTTTAATCCCAGCACTTGGGAGGCAGAGGCAGGCAGATTTCTGAGTTTGAGGCCAGCCTGGTCTACAGAGTGAGTTCAGGACAGCCAGGGCTACACAGAGAAACCCTGTCTTGAAAAAACAAAAAAAAAGAATATTTCCAATATCACAGTATAAATAAGCACTGTGTATTCCTTATGAAATAATATTTTATCCCCAACCTTAACGTGCCTCGTTTGAGTTAGGTTCATTTTACTTTGTTTTGTAATGCTGGGAAGTGACCTAGGATTTTGAATGTGCAAGGCAGGCAATCTACCACTCAGCCACATGTCCAGACCTTTTTCAATTTTAGTTTAAAACAGGGTCTCGCTGAGTTGCTGAGGCTGGCTCAAAATTGTTATCTAGCTTAGACTAACATCAAACTAGCAAACTTCTTGCTTCAGCCTGCCAAGGATCTGGGATTACAGGGGATCACCAGGCCCAGCTGAGTCTCATGTTTTCTTTTCTTTTTTAAGATATACACTATAATAGGAGCAGTCAAGATTTTCTACACCTCTGATCCCATTCTCTTTTCTCCTAATGTATCATGAATTTTTGGCTTATCACTTTCATGCCTGAGTCATTCCTTTTACTGTATCTCTTGTCTTTTTTTTTTTTTTTAAGATTTACTTATTTATTTATTGCATGTGAGAACACTACCACTGTCTTCAGACACACCAGAAGAGGGCATCAGATCTCATTACAGATGGTTGTGAGCCACCATGTGGTTGCTGGGAATTGAACTCAGGACCTCTGGGAAGCAGTGCTCTTAACTGATGAGGCATCTCTCCAGTCTTGACTTTTTGTTTTTTGCTATAGGGTTTCCTCTGTGTAGCCCTGGCCATCCTGGAACTCAGGCTGGCCTTGAACTCAGAGATTTACTTGCCTCTGCCTCCTGAGTGCTGGAATTAAAGGCATGTGCGGCCACTACCTGGCTTCCTTTTACTATATCTTTATGAAATCATAAATCTTACAGGTTTTTAAACCTTTAAGAGTTATACACAAGCCGGGCAGTGGTGGCGCAGGCCTTTAATCCCAGCACTTGGGAGGCAGGGGCAGGTGGATTTCTGAGTTCGAGGCCAGCCTGGTCTACAGAGTGAGTTCCAGGACAGCCAAGGCTACACAGAGAAACCCTATCTGGAAAAAAACCAAAAAAAAAAAGAGTTATACACAAATATATATAAGACTCTACATATTATATGTGTATATGTGTATGTATGTATGTATATGTATAAGACTCTACATATTATATGTGTATGTATGTATGTATATATATTTTTTCAGTATTAACTGCTATGTATTACTCCATTACATAAGAATATCAAATTCCATCTACCTTTTAGAATTAAATATGTAAACAAGATACTGCTACGATTTTGATTCACAACATAGCTAATGAATTTTAGTCATTTAAATTTATTTCTTCATAATTAAAGTACAATATTATCTATACTAACTTTTCCTTTTCTTGCTGCAGGTCATTCTCGACTTGAAGTCTGGAAATTCAACAACATTGTCATTGAACTCCTGTACCACTGGATAACCATTTGTTTGACACTCATAGAGCTAAACATCCAACAAGATAGCTCCATTGTGCCTCCACTGCCCAAGAAGAGTAACACCTCTCTTTACGCCGTCTCCTCGGAGAGATCAATCCGAGAGAAGTTTTAAGGATCGGTATCGTGTGGGGACGTGTCGATTGTGTCCAATGCTGTTAACCATGAAATATTTTCAACTGGAAAGAATGCCCCACAGACATATTTTGCTCCCAGATACTCACCGCAGTACTCTCCAAAGCCAAGAGTGCCACCTACCTCAGGGAGGGATTGTATCTAAAGAGTATACATCAGTGATGACCATGCGCCACTGTCCATAGCAGAGTGCATAGCAGAATGTCCTTTAGTTTGAACATTCTGATTGACAGGGGACTATCATGACTGACTGCTTGGGAAGCTGCTTTTCATTAATTTAAATAGCAAAATAAAGAGCACTGGGGGTCTGGGCAAGGAGAAACCGCAGCCTTTACACCAAAAGAGTACCAAACAAATAAAGACTTTGAGAAGTAAACTTGTAACTGTTTTTTTAGAATTTTTCAAGGACTAACCAAACACTACTTCTCCATCTCTCCTTTCCTAACAATTTAAAAGTCACTTTTATATTTCTGTTTGTTTGTTAGAAACAGAATCTCCCTATATTTCTGAGGCTAGCCTGGAACTGTATTTGTAGCCCAGGCTGGCTTTGAACCCCTGATATTCCTGCCTCAGCACCTTGAGGGCTGTGAGTATAATTATGTACCCTGCCAGAAATATCATTTCGTTGAACAGGAAATGTGTTTGTCCATGGCTCACAGAAATAAAGAAAACATCAATTTTTATTTAATAAAAAAAAAACTTCTCAAGTTTATAACTACAAAAGACTTCATATTTGCTCAAAGCTTGTTATTACAGCAAACTTTACTGCTGTGTTGTAAGATGTCATCTTTGTAAGAAAATGTCTTACAAAGATGACAAACCCTATTTTTAATAAAAATTGGGAAATTAAACTTTACTTTCTTTATTAGGTGACAGACTGTGATGTGTCCTGAGTGCCTTCTAAGTGGAGACTGGCAGCCTGTACCCTCTCCTGATAAGATGACAGTGTTATTACCGGCTATCTTGTCTCAGACGAGCTCATGGCCAGTGTTTCCACTCTTGGCCACTTCGTATCTGAGGGAAGAAGCATTCTCAGGCATTTGCAGCGACATTTCTAGCAACAGTGTTCTTGAAGATATTAAACTGATAGCCGTCTATCTGGATGGCTTCAGAACAAACTTGTAAATACAGATGATGGCGCAGGCAGCTGGAGAGAGGAGGACCAGAGAGGCTGTTTATATTGTGGTTATGAGAATTAAATTTACTACGGCTTAGTGAGAATAGATATTTTATATTTTCATGACTTTTTCTTTTTAACATTTGAGTTATCTTTATTTTATGTGTATGAATGTTTGACCGAGTGTGTGTGTTTGCACATCATGTGCAATGTAGTACCTGAGAGAGCCAGTCACAACCAAAGGTGCGGGCCATTTAAGCGCTAGGAATTGAACTCTTTTCCTCTGGAGGAGCAGCCAGTGTTTTCAACTGCTGAGTTATGTATGGCCCTGGAGATGCAGCTCAGTGGGTAGTGTAGTTGATGAGCAAGCATGGAGCCCTGGGATTAACCCCCAGCACAACATAAAATCAGATGTGGTGGCATACAACTCCAATCCCAGCATGTAGGGATTGAAAGTGGGGGGGACCCAAAGCTCAGTGTCCTCCATAGTAACTTTGGGGCTACCACTTTATCAGATCAGCTATATTTGCTTGCAAAAGGTCCTCACAGCTGAACTCACTGACGTTCCCACGTAGGAGATGGGGCTCCTACCTGAGTATCTCTAGCTACGCCTGCCAGTCAGTTGTTGCAGTTCTGGCCTCCGGGAGGGGCTGGGATATATAATGGTCTAGGGGAGGAGACTCCCAACTGTGCAACCATGGGAGAGTCCTTGCTGGGTGCAGACCTTCCAGTGTGGCTACTTTTGAGCTCACCTATGTCCCCACCCATAACTCCTCGCCAGTACTATGTAAAGAAGTCGAATAAACTCATTAGTTTCCTAAGTAAACTTTGGTGGAATGGTATCTGTCATTGGGACCTTAGGAAGAGGGGTAGGTTTTTACATCTCCCCCAGAGAAAGAATTTTAGCAACAACCGAATACAGTAAGGTGTATTAGTCAGTGTTTCCTAGAGTCATAGAATTTATAGAGTGAATCTCTCTCATATATATATATATATATATATATATATATATATATATATATACACACACACACATATATATACATATATATATATAATGTAACTTATTGGAATGATTTACAAATTGCCATCCAACAATGGCTCTGCACTTGCTCAGTCTCACAAGGCTGAATGTCTCAGCTGATCTTCTGTATCTGCTGGAATCCTGCAGAAGGCTCCAATGCCCGTGAAGGAATGGATGCTAGGAAGGCAAGGACAAAAAAAAAAAACTGTGCCCCGCCCCTTCTGGATTATAGTTGGACAATCAAGTTGACAGCCAAGAATAGTCATAAGGTAAGGCCTGTTTCTTTTTCCCTGAAAGCAGTTCAGTAACTGCTTTATACTCAAGTTATTAATCAGCAAATTTTACGCCCTTTCTATTGCTTAAGCTTAGACTGTTCTCACAGATCTCAGCTAGGGAGGTCTCTCTTTGAGTGTTGACATTTTTGTTTCATTTGACTCTGACTCTGTAGCCACGGCTGTTTGAATTAGGGGGGTCACCATTCACTAAAATGAAGCCAACTTGTGAAGCAGACTTGCAAAGACTCAGCTGATCGTGGTTCTGTAGCTCTGTAACCCCAGCACTGAGAAGGCTCAAGCAGGAAGATTCCAGTTCAAGGACAGCCTGGGCTATAACAGAGGGACCTCATTTCCTCTCTTCCCTGCAAAAATGTACCCAAAGCATAGACAAATAAAACTGACATAGCAAACGGAATGTTTCCTTAAAAGGTATTAAGTGTTTAGAAAGGAAAAAAAATATGATGGTGGATGTTGAGGCCTGTTCCTTTTAACACAACTGTAGCCATTTCGGACTCGGTCTCCATTTGGCTCCTAAGGTGAAGTTAAGTCCAGGTTCTCAGACTCCACTTCCTAGAAGTAATTATCCATAGCTGATATTGGAAAATTCTCCTAAAAAATCATAACTGTATGGCTGTAGTACTCAGTCTCTTATCTCAATGCTCTGAAAACCCCCTGTTCACCACCTGTGCACCACCCCTTACCTCACAACTAGTCAGCTTAAAGTTTGGCTGATAATACTTTGTCTAGTTAGCCAAAATATAGTACTGCCTCCACCCTTGCCTTCTGAACTTCTGATCCTGGTTTTTCCTATTAAAAGCTTGTCCTGAAAAAAGACTGGTACCACAATTAAGCTCCTGAGTGTCCCCCTCTTTTTTTGTGGTCCTAAACATTCAGTCTTGGTATGTACATTCAATAAACTATTCTTGCTTAACTGAGTTCTGTGTTGGTATGGTTTGTGTGGTTTGTGTGGCGATTCCCGAACCCCAGCGGTGGGTGTTCACAGAGCCGCTGCATACTACTTTGGGTCAGCAGAAGTTGATAGAAAGATAACTAAGAAGGTGGAAGCAGAGGCTGCAAGTAGTGACACTGACATAGGTAACATTCATGTCAAAAAATTAAGCAGATAATCCACTGGTGTGGGTGCTACTGTCCCCACAGCTGTCTTGTTCTCAATTACAAGTGACCATTTTCTCAGAGCCAAAGGGCATGGGATTTGTTACACATTCAGGAATCTGCTGGTGATTAAGTTCTTTTCCTGGCCTAACTCACTTCTGTATTGCATCGCATGTTAAAGAGCCCAGATCTGGGTTCTAAAGTCTCAGTGGCTTTTCTGTGTCCTTGAGTCCAGTAGCAATTACTACAGTTTCTGCAGATCACCAACTAAGCACAGAACCTTCTTCAACATCGTGTCTGAGAAGCCAAGATTCTAATTCATGAAAACCAAGGACTGCTTTATTACTGTGCCCCAAAGGCAATGGGAGATTCCTGAATAACACCAATTTAGAAGCCCTTACCATCTGGGATCCCCACTGGGCAGTCTTGTGTGACCTATTCCCACTTGATCTTTTCAGCAGGCGGTGGCCCTTTTTTTTATTTTAAGCAAAGTAACACATCCTGTTTGTTGAATTATCCTATTAAATGAGGCCGGCTGAGATTAGAAAATTCTTAGTCTGCCTCACTCCTACTTTCTTTATTTCAGAGTCATCTTCCAAATCTTTTAGTCTTAGAACTTGGTAAATAGCCCAGGAGCCAAACCTAGCCAGGTGTCTATCATGGTAAACTATACTTTGGAAGCCCAGCAAGGTGGCACACACTTACAATCCCAGAATTAGGAGGCTTAGGTCGGAAGCCTGAACATTCTCAGCCAACCCTAGCGACAAAAAGAAGACTCTGTTACTCAAAATAAGAAGTCTAATTGGAATGTTGGCCACGTTGTCTATGGCTACCTTCACACCATGAGATCAAAGCTGAATATCTTTCAGAGACCACACACAACAAGTTCCTAACATATTTACTCTCAAACTGCAGGGCAGTTTGACAGTCTCTGTATGTCAGCCATGATTTTGATATTTACCTGTCCATTGCTAAATAACATGGGTGGGTAGATACATTCTTTAATACTCCCAATTTGGGCATTATCCATTAACCTCCCAATATGACAGGTTGGGATAGTCTTTTTTTTTTTTTTTTTCAGGACAGGGTTTCTCTGTGTAGCCCTGGCTGTCCTAGAACTCGCTCTGTAGACCAGGTTGGCCTCGAACTCAGAAATCCACCTGCCTCTGCCTCCCAAGTGCTCAGAACCAAGGAACACACCTTTTTGTACTCTATGTAAAGGTGTGTCTTTGTCCTTCCTCACTTACCTAAGGCATTCTCTGATTGGCCTTAATAAAAAGCTGACAGCCAATAGCTAGGCAGGAGAGGATAGGAGGGACTTCTGGACAGAGACAGGAACTGAGGGAAGAATTGAGAGTTGAGGGATTCACTAGCCAGACATAGAGGAAGTAGGACCTACCAAGACTGAGGGGAGGTGGCAAGTGTGGACAAGCACAGACACGGTTACTTAAGTTATATATACTAGTTGGGAACAAGCTAGACTATAAGGCCTGAGCTTTCATAAATAATAAAAAATCTCCATGTGATTATCTGGGAGCTAGAGGGTGGAGACAATCTGAGGATAATGTCATCCAGGAATGTATGTGTATTTATGTGTGTGTGTGTGTATGTATGTGTGTGTATATGTGGGTGTGTGTTTATGTGAATGCGCGTGTGTCTGTATATGTGTATATGTGTGTGTGTGTTTATGTGTGTGTATGTGTATGTATGTGTGTTTATGCATGTGTGTATGTGTTTATGTGTGTATGTGTTTATGTGTGTGTGTGTTTATGTATGTGTATGTGTGTTTATGTGTGTGTATGTGTGTTTATGTGTATGTATGTGTGTGTATCTCCTCCTCATCTGGGGCACAGAGGTCAATGGAAACAAAGGACAATGGGCTCCACCAATGAGAGATAACCAACTCATGCTGTAAATCTATGTACTGGGAAGGTATAAAAAGTGTGTGCTTTTGTTCCTGGGTGTCGCCTTTGCTCCGAATGCAAGATGACCCCAGTATAATGGATCAATAAAAACCTCATGCTAATTGTATCTTCGAGAGTGGGGCACCCACACTAAATTTAACAAGGACACCCTTAAACTGGGCCATATCTGCCACAGGCCGGACCAGCCTTGGAGGTCCCTCAACCCTCAGGAGAAATAGGGTCCTGGTACTCAGGCAGGCAAGAAGTCGGTGGATTGGCAAACCGACATGACACAAGGGAGTGTTGGATCTGAGTGTATTTTCACAAAGTGAGCAGGGGCAAGAAGTCGGTGGATTGACAAACAGGGAGTGTTGTCAGGGTGGATTGACAACACAAGGGAGTGTTGGATCTGAGTGTATTTTTGCAAAGTGAGCATCAGGCTTTTATAGTCATATACAGAAGAAAAAAAAAAGAAGTTAGATAATATGTCAGGGTAATTGTCAGGAACCAGGCAGGCAGAGGCCACATCAAAGTCAGCTTGATCTTAGCAGCCAGGTGAGAATGGATCCTTCTGAAGAGCAGTCGGTGCTCTTACCGATGAGCCATCTCACCAGCCCTAAACTAGTCCTCTGGGTGTGTCAGAGGTAAGCACCCGGAGGTTCCATTCTTGCAGCTCTTGGGAATGACTTCGGCTGTAACTCTAAGCATCTGACTGGGGAGCCCACGAGCTTCCCTCTATTATGTAAAGTAGTCTGCCATAGGTGACTGCTATGAGAAGTTTAATTTTACTTTGTTGACAGTAAACTCTTCTCTGGAGACAATCTGTCTGATTAAGTAGCATGCTTGTGAAATTCAAAGCTGACAAGAGCTCAAGATCAATTAGGATGCTGGAACACTGTGGGGCCAGGAAACTGTTTAATCTAGTTTGGCTTGGGGCACCTCTATTCCTATAATAAAACAATACAGAAAGAAAGCATGCAAAACTCTCCATCGACTATCACAAAGACAAATCTGGAACACATCCATGTTAGGAGATGCCAAAGAATTCCAGGAGGCTAACTTCCTTTAAGTTTTTTGCCTCTGTGGGCTGCTATCACACAGACTCGACTGGAGTGGGCATGACACATATCTTCTGCTTGACCTAGATAAGGACAATTGAAGGAAGCCATTTGTTCACTATTGGTCAGCTTGCACTCACTTTGCCAGCACATCCGTTGGAACTTACTTCTTCAAGATTCTAGATCTCCAGAAGACCAGCTGAGATGCCCAGCCTCATGGAACTGAGCTGCTACTAGATTTTTGGACTTTCCATTCACAGCTATCAATTGTTAGGTTAGTTGGACTGTAGCCTGCAAGTCATTGGGGGGAGGGGGAGGGAGGAAAGGAGAGAAATTCATTCTATAAGCTCTTTAACACTGGAGAACCCTAATACATAAGTGACTTTAATGATAATGATTTAAACATTCCAATTTAAATGAGATTATCAAGCAGTGCATATATACTATCAGTTTTAGCTATATTCTATCAGGAAGAAATCCAATGTGACTATAAACCTATCACACATTATGTTAAAATAGGCTAAAAGATAAAAAAAAAAAAAAAAGGCATACTATGGGGCTGGAGAGATGGCTCAGCAGTTAAGAGCACTGACTGCTCTTCCACAGGCCTTTAGTTCAATTCCTAGTAATCACATGGTGGCTCACAACCATCTGCAATGGGATCCAATGCCCTCTTCTGGTGTGTCTGAAGAGAGTGACAGCGTACTCACATATATAAAAAAAATGTTAAAAAAAAAAAGGCATACTATGCTAACATTAATCAAACAGAACTGGTTATACCAAAACAGAGGAATGAATAGAGTCACTTTTTTTTTTTCAGTGCAGGAGTTCAAACTTATGCTAGGCAAGTATTCTACTTTTGAAACATAAACCCAGATCTCAGGGTCAATTCCTGATGATACCAGAGTTATTGTAACAGGGCATCACCATCCCACATGTTCACATGACTTCCAAATATATGGGAGTGAGGGGAGACAGAAGAGAGAAACAACTATACAGCCTTTTTATAGTTGGTCTCAAACTGTTCTACTTGTCAGTAGGACTCAGGTAAAATGTTAAGGTCTAAGTAACTGTTACCTGTCTAGGCTGCCATTTTGTGCTGTTACTAAGTTTCTTTTTCATATGCTGTTACTGCTGTTGCTAGGATGTTCTGTGCTTGGGGTTCTTGAAAACCAATCACAATCAGAACTGTTTTGTGTAGTTAGCCACACGATAAGCTTTGACCCAGACATGAGCACATGCATATGGTTTTTGCTTTTATAAGCTGCTCCTGGGATGGACCCGAACATAAGAAGCCATTTGTAATAAAACTTCCATTTTGAGTAGGGGTTGAGTAAAGTTTAAAATCCTACCTAAGCCATCCCTGGGAATTGACATCCTACTTGGTAGAAAAAGACATGTACATGGATAACTGATGTCCTGGTTGGCAAGTTAAGACATGAACATTAGGCAAGTCCCCTACCACAGTTGAATACCTCAACCAATGAGAACAGAATAAGTGTACAAAAAAAAAAAAAGTACAAAAAAAAAAAAAGACATGCTTCTAGTGAAATTGCTTATCTCTAAATCCTGATTGGTGGAGTAACTTGGACAGATGTTTATGGATTTTAGGCTTAAAAACCTTATAGGAGCCGGGCGGTGGTGGCGCATGCCTTTGATCCCAGCACTTGGGAGGCAGAGGCAGGCGGATTTCTGAGTTCGAGGCCAGCCTGGTCTAGAGAGTGAGCTCCAGGACAGCCAGGGCTACACAGAGAAACCCTGTCTCAAAAAATCCAAAAAAAAAAAAAAGCCTTACAGGATTTTAACTCAGTTCCACAGTCAGCTCCCGAGTTTGGTCTGTGGCCTTGATCTTTCAGTCTTGGAGTGTGATGTTTAATCCCTATTAGACCGAGATTGGTGTCTGAGTGGTTTGTAAGGTAATTCCCAGACCCCAACACTAGTTTAGATTGGTGGATGCACAGATGAAATGTGGCCAGGTTTTGTTTTGTTTTTTAAAATGGGGTGGCACACTTGTGATGAATTACTGTCTTTTAGAAGGTTGAGGTAGAAGGATATAGCAAGATGGTCTCCAACAATGGCACTGTTAAAATAATGTCAGTTCTGGGCGGGAGCCTTCCTTTCCAGCATTCCAGAAGCTGAGGCAGGAAGATCTTGAGTTCTAGGACAGTCATGATTATACAGCAAGATCCGATTTGAATAAAATAATAACTTCACATTGAGGTTCTACTGCCTTTCGGGGTTGTTTGTTTCGAGACAGGGTTTCTCTGTGTAGCCCTGGCTGTCCTGGAACTCACTCTGTAGACCAGGCTGGCCTTAAACTCAGAAATCTGCCTGCCGCTGCCTCCCAAGTGCTGGGATTAAAGGCGTGCGCCACCACAGCCCGGCTCGCCTTTCGTTTTTTAAGACATCCAGAGCCAGCTCCACTGAGCATCTCAGAAGGAAAACAAATAGCCGTTTTGAAACTCATTAAATTCAGATGACTATCGCCTACTCCGACTCGGTCCGGATTCAGCGGGTGTCGCGGTTGGGCGTGATTCTAACACTATCTCCAGTGACGCGGCTCGTCCCAGGAGCGCGGTCCACGAGCCTCTCTGAACTAGAATTTGGTCGTCTCCCTCCCCGCGTCGACTTTCAGACTACGAGTCGCATCCTAAACAAAACGCGTCAGTAGATTCCAAGGCGAGACTCAGCGGCTAATCGCGTTCCGGGACCGGAAGTGTGCGTATGCACGTCGGCGTCAACGTTACGTCACATCCGCGTCGTACCACGTCCAGCGGAGACGGGAACAAGATGGCGATCCCGGGCAGGCAGTGAGTGCTGGGGGAGTTAGGGTCAGGCTGGACAGTAAGAAGCCAGGAATACAGAGTCTTTAGGCTGAGGCGTCTGCGGCTGCCAGAAGTGCAGGGCCACCCCCCGCCAGGGTTAGAGGCGGGAGAAGGCGAGGAATCCCCAGCCACATAGGTTCCCCACCCCCGTCCCGTACATTTTTCCAGGATGCAAGCCCGAAGTTTGAGAAACTTGTGAGGAAATAAAGGAAGTTAGGCTGAGGGGCAGAGAGCGAGACTTTTCTGTTTTCCAAAAGCTCGGTCTGAGGCCCCTCAGTCTTGCTTCCTACCCCGCGCTTGAGTTTCTCCCGGTTGGATGCGCTCAGGGGCACTGAGAAGAGAAACTCCTTGTTTTTCTCCCTGGCAGGAGCTCAGGCAAGGCCTGCCTCCCAACCTCCCTTCTGGTGTTAGGAGTGTGGTACTGAGTAGCCACAGAAAAGGGTAGGCGTATAGGAAACTGGTGTACGCTGCCGCGAAAGACACAAATAGTTGTTTACCTGCCTGGAAATT
>JADRCC010576336.1:0-26197 GCA_019843855.1 Hylomyscus alleni
CAATGATGTTTCCTGCAGATTCCCTTATTCCTTTTGCTGTTGTGTTTAGTGATGTCCCAGCTTTTCCTGGCCCATGCCTCAGGTTGTTAGTAGCATGCTATGTAGGAGTGTTATAATTTAAATAAATTAATTTACACCTAAACGCTTAGGTAACAGAAAATATTGAATGTTGTGACTGTGTCCATAAAAGCTGGTGTAAAAGACTACCACAGCCTGGGTGGGCTCACCATCTAGAGAACAAAAAGTCTAAGTAAAGTCTCTCTCAGATTTTGTGCTTGGTGAGGAGAGGGTCAAACTTCTGTTGTGTTTCTGTATGGTTGGAAGGCCGAGGGAGCTCTGTGTTCCCATTTAAAAGGGCACAAACCCCACTCCTAAGGTCTTTACCATAGTGATGTCTTCCTTCTCAGGGGCTTGTCCCTCAATAGCATTCAGTGGCATTGAGGGGACAGCACATGCATGCTGCTGCATGGGAGACAAACCTTTCTAGAAATGTTGTAGACAGTAAATTAGATACTGTGTGACCTCTGGAAATAGACCTTTATCCGTGATTTATGGAGACGATGTCTTTTCATTGCTATATAATATTCTGTAATATGCATGCTCCACAATTATTTAACTCATCATATATTGAAATCTCGATTGATTTAAGTTGCTCTGTTACACATCAAAGCGTTCTATACATTTATGAACAGATTTTGGTGTATACAGTTCTTTATTTGGGGGATAAGTTTTAAATTATTTGTAGTTGTATGATCAGTTGATTTTTGTTTTATTTCATTTTAGAAACTGTCAAGTATTTGGCAAGTTGATGGTACCACTATACAGTGCCGTCTGCGATGTACAACTGGGGTTTTCCACATTCCAGCCAACATTTGGTAGTCATTGCTTAAAATTTTAGCCTCTTTTATAAATATGTAGTACTATTTCATCCTAAATTAAAATTTATATCCCTTGAAGCTACAGATGCAGACTTGTTTTCATTCACTCATTTGTCACTTGTAGGTTGTCCTTGAAGGCTGTGCTCAAGGTCATTGCATCGAGAGGGACTAGGAGTCATAGTGGCACACCCCTCACATCGCAAGGCTGACGGGCTCAGCTTAGGCTTGTTGCATATGTCTTGGGTTAGCAGGTTCTGTTGCTGTGATTTGCCTAGTCACCCTCGTAGAGGAGAGCTTTTTGTGGAACACAAAACATTTAGGTTTGATAAAGTCCGAAATGTCACTGCTCTTTTGTGGACTGGGCTCTTGGGACATTCTAAGAACAAGGTTTTATGTTAAGTTGATGATGGTTTTTCTTTTTCTTTTGTGCCTGTCAGTTTTTAGTTACTTTTGATTAAGGTGACAGACTTAGGCCGTAGGTTTTTGTTTTTACCTGTGGATATCCACTTGTACGTGTGATGTGTTTTAGCTGGCAAGAGGGCTCAACGGGTAAGAGCACTGACTGCTTTTCCAAAGGTCCTGAGTTCAAATCCAAGCAACCACATGGTGGCTCACATGGTGGCCCACAACCACCCGTAATGAGATCTGACGCCCTCTTCTGGTGTGTCAGAAGACAGCTACAGTGTACTTATGTATAATAATAAATAAATCTTAAAAAAAAAAAGCTAAAAAGATGTGTTTCCCCTTTATTGTATTGCTTTTGTACCATTGTAAAAAATTAGCAGGCTATATTCATGTAGTCTCCTGCTGCTACCAGTTAATTGCTGTAGCATACAGTACATTTTAAATTGTGGACACCGTTTTTCTCATTGCATTCCGTTTTCGTTTGTTTGTTTGTTTTTGTTTTCCAGTGTACTGCATCCTGTTCTTGTACCTTATCATACACTTCTTAAAATAATCTTACCTTAGTTGATAGAAAAACATCTCTTGCTGAGCTTTCAATATACACTGTATTAAACTGCTATATTGGTTTGGGGAGAATCAGTGTTTGCTGTGTTAGACCTCAGTGTCTATTAAGAACATGCTGTCTTAGCTCTGCCTTGATTTCTGCTCTCACAGTGCTTAGTGCTTAGCACTGTAGTGCTAAGAATATAGTGCTTCGAATATAGGTTGGAGATATTTATATGTTTTTAGATTTATACCTAATGTTTTCTCCTTTTTTTTCAGTAGTAATTATTACTGGTACTGGAATTTTACTTTCCCACATTCATTTAATTTTCTATGTACAACAAGTTTGTTGTTGATGGTATTATTTCCTGCTGGTGCGTGGTAGATGTCTGCACAGAACCCTGTGGCCCAAAGACTCCCTCACCCGTGCTTGTTGGCATTCTGGGTAACCAGTTCCTGCAGCTGCAGCCTGACTTACACTGTGGAGCTCGGCACAGTGTCCTTCCTCACATCTCAGCTTCCCAACGCTACTTTCTCCTTTTAAGTTTTCCCGTTCTTTGTTTTCTGTTGATTTAAAGTTTTATTTGATGGAGTGGAAGGGTAAGCAAAAAGTGTCAACTTCATGTTCTCAAGAGCGAGGCTACAGCTTATAGAAACTTTCAATTTCTTAAGCTTATTGGAGATGCTATTTAATGCATACATATGTACACACATATTGATACATATCGGGTATTTTTTGTCTGACTCTGTGCCATTGTGTTAAGTGTGGCTTGGGAGAGGAACGGGGTATGATACAGCACTTATTATGAGATCCATGATCACTGTCATTAGTACCATCTACTGCTCTGTAGGAAATACAAAATCGGATGGTTTCATAGAATCTTAACTCTCTGCTGTTATGTTATGAATAGTTTACACATTGCTATTCAACTCAGACTTAAAATTTGAGTAGCAGGATATGAGGGAGAGAGGAGAAGAGATAATGTTGGCCAGATCAAATAATGAAACAAGATATTTTGAATACCAGGGGATCTCACAAGAAGGCCATGTCTGTCCATAGTCTTTGTAGAATTAAAATGAAGGCCTTTTGAAATTCATCTCTCTGAGCTTCTCTTGAGGTGAAGGTTATGCAGTCCATTGTATACTCTAGCATCTGATACATCCTGGGTCATAACAATGGCTTTATAACACAAAGAAACATTGGGTCATCACGTGAACTACTCATTACTTTCTTGGGACATTTGTTTTGTTTTGTTTTGTTGTTGTTGTTGCTGTTTTGTTTTGTTTGTTTTTTTTATAAAGAAGTGAGACTTTATTTCTGCCAAGTAAGAACTGGTGGAGACAGCAGCTAGTCTTCACCAACTAAAGTGTGATAGAGTGCACAGCACATCAGTCAGTGTTCCAAAAGATGGAAAATACAGCTCTTAGATGACACTTATCCTGAGAATTAGAATGCTGTATTGCTTCTAAGAATACTCAAAGTCATTGAGTATCTCACTAGACCAATGTTGTATTAGACAAACTATATGTTAGAAGTGAGGGATGGCAAGAGGGTAGGGGTGGGGGTGAGAACATTTTTGCTTTTAAGTCATGGTTACATTCAGCTGCCCAGGCTAGCCTCAAACTGAATCTGCAGCCCAACCAGGTCTTATCTTGGTGTCCTCTTGTCTAAGCCTCCTAAGTAGCTCCAATTATAGGCCTGTGCCATCAGGCCCAGTGGCTGCATTATTTTTAAATGACCAAATATTATCTTTATTTGTAGAGAGTACAAAATGAAGTAAAATACAGCAATCCAGGACTCAGAAATATATAAATATATGCAACATCAGTATACTATAAAAAAAAAATCATGTTTGATAGCCAAACCTGGTTTTGTACCCATATAGTAATATAGATGTACTGTGTCAAATTAAAACAGCTGCTTCACTGGAGGTTTTCTCAAATGACACAGATTTACCAGAAAGGGAAACTGAGATGGTAGTTGGAAGGTTCCTGGGGCAAATCAGATGCTGACCACTTGAACATTTTAACAGGATTAAGGAGCTGACAATGTGTCTTATGCACCTTGTAGAATACCCAGACCGGACCCTAGAAACAAATGAGGCTGTTGATTTTGTGTGTGTGTGTGTGTGTGTGTGTGTGTGTTATTCCAAGCTCAAATGTACTCAACACAAAATTAACTGGACTTTTCATTCTTGTGATCATAGGTGATGGTTGCTGAAGCCCTGGATATTTCTAGAGAAACTTACTTGGCCATTCTGATGGACCGGTCCCATAATGGCCCTGTGATAGTGGGCAGTCCCCAGGGGGGTGTTGATATCGAAGAAGTGGCGGCTTCCAGTCCAGAACTCATCTTTAAGGTATGTTTGATTAGCTGGCCATGTAACTGATTGTTATAGTAGTAACTGCTCAACATTTGTTGTGGATTCTGAGACAGGGAACACTGGACCTGTTGCTGAGATGTGAGGCAAAGATGCTGAATCTAGTCAGGCAGAATTGAAGTGTCTAGTGTAGCTGCCCGCAGCCACATAATAAGTGGGTCGTCTGGAAATAGGAGTCAGGGATCTGGCTAGCCACAATATCTATAATACCTTAATATATTACCTTATCAATACCTCATCCCAAAGGACTGGTCATAAAAATGGGCCAGGAGATGTCCTTCTTACTCAGTCATGTTCCATTTAATAATGCTGGTTGTTACAAATTGAAACCAGGTAAAAGGTAAGGCAAAACCCCTCCCACAAGTTCATCAGCAACCAGGCCCAATCAGCAAGTTCTCTTGAGTCTCTGGAGGCGGGACTTCCAGCATAACTTCAAGGAACCAGGAGAGAGGCATGGAAATTAGCAGGAGGCGGGCAGAGAGGAGGGGCGATCCTAGCCAGGTGGGATCTGAAGAGACAGCCCTCAGGCAGGACGGTCACAGTCTAGTATTTGAAAGCTTTTCTTTCCTTTCCCCTCCCTTTCTTCTCTCTTTTCTCTTCCCTGCTTTTTCTTTCTGCATCATTTCTTTCTATCCAGTCTGACCCAAGAATAAGCCAACAGGAGAATAGTGCTCTGTCTCCATGTCTACTGGGTTGACTCCTTCCTTTAACAGTGGTCATGGTCTAGACACTTTGTCTTATGTCTCTGGATGTGGTTTAGTCAGTGTATTACTTGGCTCGCTATGACTAACTCCTGTCAGAGTAACTTAAGGAATGGTTTCTTGTAGCCCATAGTCGGAGGGTACAGTCCGTCATAGCAGGAAGGGCCTGGCAGCAGGAGCGGAGGCAGCAGGTCATGTCAGGAAGCAGAGGGAAATGGATGCTCTGCTGTGCTCACTTTCTCCTTTTGGACCAGCCTGAGATGATGATACCTCCCACTCCAAGGGCGAGACTTTGCTCCCCAGCTTTCTTAGTGTAGTCACTTCCCACAGACATACCAGAGACTAATCCCTTCTGTGGTCCTAGCCCCATCAAGTTGATAGGGAACTTCCCAGACTGTCCAGGGAAGAACAGGCATTCAGAGGTTCCTATTCTGATCTGTTGTTTCAGTCCTTGAAGCTTCCTATTAAGATCAGTTTCAGAGAAATGAGTAGTCAGACGCAAGGAGGGAGTAAGTCTGTCACAAGCCCTTAGCCTCAGTTTAAAAATTAACATAATACTATAATGGTTTTTATCCTGGAGCATCATAAGGATTAAGTGGATTGATGGGAAAAAAATGATCAGGTAACATTCTCATCTACAGAAGAAAAAAAACCATTTGGAATAGTAAATCCAGTTTTTAATCTTGGATCTTAATGCCCGATTTCATTAGAGTTTTCTACAAGAAACATTATTTCCTTTAGAAAATGTTTTGTTTCCCCTTAAGTAGGGGAAGAATCCTGTTTTCTGAATCTGATCTTCTATGTACTGTACTAACACTTCAATGATTTTCTAAAAGTATCCTCATCAGTATTACGTAGATTAACTGCCTTGGAAGTTTAATTGACGCTTTATACATAGGCTTCCTCATAATGTCTAGCCATTTCCAAAATTAACTTTATCTCAAACAGTCTCGTTTGCTATCATAATTCATGAACTAATGCACACGAATAGCATTCATTGTTTTTGACAGAACAGCACTTTGTAGAGTGAAAGTATTATTAATAATTTTCATATGAATAAAGTGTTCAAGTCTTAAGATAATATTTAACCTGTGTATGACAACTCTAAACTTAACAGCAATATTAGGCAGCAAAACCTTTCTTTGGATGCCTTCCAAAAGATGTCACAAAAATTAACTGACTAAATATTCATCAATGCCATCTGTGTAGTAATTAAAAGTGAAAACTGGCTTTAGATCGTCTTGTCAGCGTGCCACCTTGAAGAATTATATAGTTTTTGGAAGGGCTGTTTCATGATGGCCTGCTAATTAAAACGTGCCCCACAGGCAGCCGCAGTAGCCCCGCTTGGAGCTCTGTGGAAGGGTGCCACACTTTAATTACTTATTTGCCAGAAAGTACTTTAAATGTTCGCTTTCAGGTTTCCATCTTCTTACTGGTCTTCTCAATTCTGTTCATTTCCTATATTTTCACTAGGAGCAGATTGACATCTTTGAAGGAATAAAGGATAGCCAGGCCCAGCGCATGGCAGAAAATCTGGGCTTCCTCGGCTCTCTGAAGAACCAGGTACGTGAGCCTTTGGGAGCCAGCGTGTTTGCCTTGTTTCAGGAAATATTGCAGTAACTTGTTTAATTGCTGCTGCTGTTTGTGCCTGACACAAGATGGTTGTGTCTGAAGCTTTCACCAAATTGTTTATGATCAAGAAAGTCTTTTCTCCTGTTGCAAGAGGTGATGTATGTATATGAATCTGATAGAAATAGTTTGAGTGTGTGTATATGTATGTGTTTATATGTCTGTCTATGTGTATAGTGGAAACATGTATATGTATGTATGCATATATATGATAGAGATATGTATCTGTATGAGATAGAATTGTATACATATATATGTATATGTGTATATATTATGTATACATATATGATAGTATTATATATATACATGATAGTATATGCTTATAGTTTTATAATGTGTGCATGATTACATGCATATAATGTGTGTACATGCATACATGTTTATGTGAGAAGTATCTATGCATACATATATATGAGGGAATTTATATGTTTGTGTGCTACAGGTTTATAATGCATATGTATATACGTATATATGTGTGTATTTGTGATTGTATATGTATGTGAAAATATGGTACAAAGGTGTCCTGTACATCGATGATATATATATATAAACAGATACACATGCATGTAATAGAGGTCTGTATTTTTGCTGCATGTAGGCCCATGAACTTCATGCTGTTTGGTGATATTTGTTACTGTGGTTTTGAGACAGGGTCTCATGTATGTCAGGCTGGTTTTAAACTTCTGAACCTCTTGGTACTATCTCCTGCGCCTTGGGGATTACAGGTATGCACCTGACACCTCGTAGAGTTGATCCTGGGATCTAACTTAGGGCTTGGAGCATGCTAGGCAAGTATTCTGATCACTAAACTGCTGCCCCAGCCCTTTATTGATTGGCTTTTAAGTTTTTCTTGTGGTACTGCTGGTGCTGCTTGACACATACATACTCATTATGTTAAGAATTTACTTCCAGCATCCGTATGGAGATAATGACTACTAGCTGAGAGGTATATTGTGGGGTTTGAGGTGAGTGCTGTATGAGAGCAGTTATTCACAGTGCTGTTGGAGTGTGGTAGAGTGCCTGCCTTGCTTGTGCAAGACCCCAGACTTATTCCTAAGCCCTACAAACAAGCAAGATCATCATTGTATTTATTAACAATGCGCATTACATGACCAATTGCTATTCTTTTGCAGCCAATGAGCATTTGAAATGATATTGATGGCATGAAGGCAAGGTTGTTCACTCAGAACAACTGAAAATATATTAATTTAGTAGTCATATCTTTTTGCTCTGAGGATGAAAAAGTGGCACTCCAAACTTTGGTGGGGCAGAGTTTGTCATGAACATTCTGGTTCTGCCTTTGGTCCAACCCATGACACCTGATGATGTGTGGAAACAGGCGTGCTTCTTCCCACAGCTAAGTCAAAAGAACTTCCTGCCCCCTTTCTGCCCCTCTCCCTCCTCCTAACTCCAAGAGGCATCTTTAGTGTGTGTGTGTTCACTGGCCTGGGGCTGCCCAAAGGATATTCGATAAGTTGTCCCGCAGTGCTCAGGGAGGATTGTCTTCAGTAGCCTTAGGATACAGCAATCTAATTCATCCTCAAGTCCCTTCTAGAGAACAGCTTAGTGTTTTCTTATAATTGACATACCTTCTCTCCCAGGCATTTTATAAACAGCTGTAAACTCTGTAAACAGCTGCAATATTTTATAGTTTTGGGAATAATGACAAGAAAATAAGATCTAGGTATTCAGGCATATGCAGTAGTCATTTAGAGTATTTTCTTTACTATTCTGTTTGTATGTACACATGTGTGCATATGTGCCATGGTGAGCATGATCAGAGGACCACTTACTGGAGTCATTTCTCTTTCCACCATGCAGGTTCTAGGAATTGAACTCAAGTCATCAGGTCCAGCAGTAAGGATCTTTGCCACTGTGTTATCTCCAGCCCTACAATATTTTCTGTCTGTGGTTAGGTCAACTCTCAGACATGAGACCTGCAGATAGAGTTGGCACTTCCCTTTAGCTTAATTGAACATTCCTGTTCCAATGAAACAGTGATTTTTCCATCTCCAGAAGTGTTACTGTGACAGTAAGCAAATCAAAGAAGGATACAGTGGGGCAAAATGTCAGAAGTGTTTAGTGGAAGAGAAGGCACCACTCATTTAAAAATCAGAGTAAAGACTGTTGACAAGTAATTAAGGATCTCCTGGACTACATCACAGGAAGAGACGACTAAATGTCCTCTGTGAGACTGGCAGACTGCTATGGAGACAGTTTGTTCCTGTTTTTAGACTATATATGCTAAGCATATATGCCATTTTAAAAGATGTTACTTATACAGAGAAGTTGGTCCCTGAGTCCAGTCTCTTATGTTGAAGTCATGGTATGAGAGTTATTTGGTCCCATGTTTGATTCCAGGTGTATTCAATCACTAGTGTACATCCTCTGTATCTACACATGTGTGCTTCTCCCATTTGTCTAAAGTCATCCTCTTTAGAGCCCTAATCCCCATTACAGCATGCCTCACTCACTCATCTGCTGGCACAGCTCACAGTAATAGCATGTAGATAACATGTACAGATAACATACATTCGGCAGGTGCAAAATTAAGACAGTAATGTAGGCTGTCTACATTGAATGCTTCTAGGAATTAACAATAGCTGTCATAATGTGGCAGCAGGAGAAACCCAGAGTGGGCAAAAGCTGCTGACCTGTGTTTGAAAAGCTCAGCTTATGAACACAGTAGAAAGTTCTACAGATGATAATTATATTAAATATATCCTAAAATACCCTTGCTACCTCCATATGTAAAAGAAAATTAAGGGTTATTTGTAATTCTTCAATGACATGATTGTTTCCCCAGTGCCCCAAACTCCGTTTCTGAATGTGATATGTCGTGGTCAGTTAAGGAGCGTGAGCTACCAGGATATTTTTTCTTTTTAAGTTATCAAGGAAAGAAAAAAAATAAAAGAATAAAACCTGTGAGACAGAGTCTTCGGTGTCACTGGAGGCTGACATCTTCGTGGGTTTGACTATTTGCTCATTGAGCAGGCACCGATTGCATGTTACTTCCTTTCTTGGGTGTGTCCAAAATACTGAAAGATAGCCATTGTTCTCTTGGGATCTGCGGACTAGTGGAGATCATTCCTCAGGTCTAGAATACATGAACTGAGTAGTGTGGGGGAAGGAGGGCAGGAAAATGGAGGAAGGAGGAGGAAGAGAAACAGAGTCAGAGAATGAGAATGAATGTGAGATGTGCATGGCTTGGAATTTATGGAGTGGTACCCAGTGTGTTTGCACAGGAAGGGTAAGTGGCCCATGAGCTCATGGAAGCTGTGTATAACATGTAAAAACAGGAGTCTGATTCAGGATGCTGCCTTAAGGGATGAAGGTGCCATGAGCAGAGGAGACATATAAGAAAGGCAGACATTTCAAGAATCTTAGGTCACTGATCCTGTCGTGAAGAGATGATCCTAGGAGCTCATGGACTTCTGGCAATGGCTGCCTTGGTAAAATCTGTATTCTCTGTTTTTTACCACAGTTCTTTTGAAATGTTTATATTAGATCTTATTTATGAACTTAAAGTTATTTCATTTATGTACTTTGTTCTTATTGATAAATTACTTATTAAATAATTTATTAAGTATTAAACATCAGTATAGAAGTGCATGGCACAGGGTGTGGGTAAGTAGGGCCTTCCCACATGCATGCACACAGCTGTACTGCCACAAAGCAAAAGCCATACATGGAGTTACATGTATATACTCTCAGCTCCCTGAGAGACTGAGCCATGATCCCCTGAGATTATGAATACAAGACCAACCCCAGCAACATAACAGGATCCAACCTCAAAAACAAAGACACTGAATTGCCACATGCTGCACAGCTTAGTCTTAGCTGCTCAGACACACATGTGGGAAAACAGGCTTGGGTGGGATGTACTTCCTCAGACAGACTGACACCAACAAGACCAAAAACCTAGCATCAACCCAGAAACTCAGGGAGTTGACTGTATGGCACAGTGAGGAGGAGTTAGCTCACCTCTGTATGAGAGGGTGCTGTAGGAGAGCAGTCTGTTGCTATAGACATCCCTGAGGAAGCTGTGATGCTGGGGGAAATGTGCAGATGTTCTGTGCACACTCTGGCAGCAGTAGCTCATGGACCAGAGGAAGGTTTTACCATTTCACATGGAACTGAGGCTCTGTGGTCCTTCACTTGGCTCTCATGTACTCATGGTTTCGTCTGGTCCCCACATTCCAGAATTTGTGGGTGGCTGGCTTTATAATTTAATATAGTTTAGATGGCTTTTAAAAGTATCAACAATGAAAGCAAAAACCAGTAAAGTAAAGTAGAAAAATTGTTAGAGATCTTTTAAAGTACTTCCAAAATGAGATTGACCTTTTAAAAGTCTGACAAACCCAGAGGCCGTGCGACATGAGTGGTGTGATTGTCCTTAGATTCCCCTGCAGCGGGAGGAGCACAAACATGGTTGAAAGATGAACGTATTTGCAGTTTTTATGGGATAAAGAGCAAATTTTATTCACATAAAAACAGTTCCTTCAAATTAATGGTTAAAAAACTCAAATCTCAACGGGAACATTTACAAAATCCATGGAAAAGAAAAGAAAAAAAGGAAAAAAAAGAAAAAAGAAAATACAAATGTCTCTTAGGAGCTAGAATGGTGCTCAAACTCATTTCCCTGTACGAGATTTTCATTAAAACTACAAATCCCTGCCGTCTCTCGCAGTGCCCGGCATGCTGCAGAGGCTAGATGGGGATGAGTGGAGAGTCTTCCTGCACTGGCTTGTGGGCATTCAGGGTAGCTTCTCTTCTTTAAATAGAATCGTTCATATTTAGAATGCTGTCAGGGCTGAAGGGAGAGCATGAGGCACTGAGGCCAATCCTGAGAAGCCATGCTGGGGAAAGTGCCCTGGCTTTGTTCACACACTCTGATCCCTGTGCTGCGAAGGTGCAGACACGTGCATCTGGACACCTTGCTGAAAGCTCAGCCAGGATAAGTTGGTGAGCTCCAAGCCAGTGAGAGACCCTGTCCCCAAAAGTACCCCGAATGGACATTTCAGAGGAACAGTGCATGCCATTCATGTTCACAACATCCTATTCATGTACAAACACGTGTGTACAGCCATAATCATGCAAATAATATGTACATACATACAAATAATAAATATAATGTTTCCATCCATTCTGCACTGCTATGGGGTAAACCCCATAAATGCTTAGTCACATGTATTACATCTCTACAGAGACAAGAAAGATGGCATTTTAAGTAAATGAAGCTATTAGAAACAATCCATATGGTCATTATTTAGGTGATGAATATAGTGAATGGTAGTATAGCATGCAATAAAATATGATATGACAATTAAAGCAATGGCCTATTTATCCTGCCAGTGAAGGTTTCTATTAATAAGGATAGAGGCTTTTATTGTTCTGTAAAGATGGGAAGTATGCATCTTAGTGTGTGTGCATAGAATGTGTCTCAGACAAATCAGAAGCCGTCAGCATGTGTCAGAGGACCTGGAAGCTGTGGTTGGGAAATAGAATCTCGAGAAACTCTGACAAATGAGGAGCTTTATAGCATTTATATGTGTTACCTACCCATAAAATATTTAATAGTAAAAAGATTTTTGTCTTGGTCTAGTATGATAGGAAATGATGGCAGGCCTATTGCCCAGGGTGGGTGAGGCAGAAAGGTCGCAAGCTTGCAGCTAATCAAGGCTGCATAGCAAGTTGAGGGTTCAGTCTGGGAAACTTCCTAGAACCTGAACTCAAAATGTACATATACATATACATACATACATACATACATACATACATGCATACATGCATACATACATACATACACACACCTTCACCTTGGATGCATTTCTTTATTTATATACATTAGATTTTAACTAGGATTTAATAAAATATACACTTAGACCTAAAATAGTTAAGAGTCAGATAGTGTGAGAGCTTTAAAGTTGAAGTGCTTTAGTCAAACCTGGGATGGCTTTCATTATTGACACAGGTATGAACTCATCTTTAGGGATTTCATTCATAGGTGTTGTAAGGACTAGGAGAGTTAAGACTGAAGGAGTAGAGAGGTCCCAGCTTCTCCCCTTCTTTGCCCCATTTCCTCATCCCCTCTAGCCCTTGACCAGACAGAGCTGCAAGCCAGCTGGCTCAGCAACTCTGAAACTAGTCCTATAGGTGAGAAATGCTCTGTTAGGCCCCAAAATGGTAGGGTCACACTGGCTCTGATGGCACTTACTACAGGGCTAGCATGGTGGGCATCTGGTGACAACAGGAAGTAAAACAAAGCCAAGAATGAGTTCCACCCTGAATGCACCTGTAGTTGCACACACTTGTAAGTATGGACTCTCCTGGAGGGTTGATGAGGAGCGGCCTGCCCTGGCATAAGCAGTGATTGTGTGTTGGCTGAGAAGGAGGTGTGGGTAACGTTAGGGGACTTGCTTATAAATGCTCTCTGTGGTCTTTGCCTCCAGGACCCACTGTGTGCAATGAAGGCTGCGTGGTTCTGAGGTTGCTTTGTTGTTTGAGACCTTCATCTTTCTGTCTCACAATTTCCATCCGACACTCAGAAATTTCTGTGCAGATTATAGGCCTGGATTGATGAATATAATAACCATTTTATTCCTGCATAATAGGGAAAGCCTTGTCATTAGAAACCCTCAAAAGCCTGTTTACCTTTTTACTTAAATGGAGCCTGTTTGTATTAGTGATTGTAGCTTATACTGCAGTCTAACATGACTAATAGGGACATGATAATTCACAAAAGGATTAATAGCACTTTTAGGCTGCACAGAAAATATTTTGTTTTCTTGATAATGGTCTCTCTTAGTGTCTGGAGGAAAGTTGAGCAGTCTGTTCTAATGAATAGCAGTGGAAATTAAAATAATTATGTTTTTCAATTTTTCCCTTTAGAAAACCTAACTGAAAATAAAGACGTAGTTTGCTATTTTTAAGATATCGTTAATGAAGCAAAATAAACTTTGTCATATTGCTTGAGTGTAATTCCATCTCACTTGATCTCACAGGCTGCAGATCAGATTAAAAAGCTGTACGAGCTCTTCCTGAAGATCGATGCCACTCAGGTGGAAGTGAACCCCTTCGGTGAAACTCCAGAAGGACAAGGTAACAAACAGCAGAAGGGAAGAAATACAAATGGACTTTTATAAGTATGCATAGAAACTGAAAATTAACTTGCAAAATAACCTCCAAAAGCAGCCTCCAGCTTTGAGTTCATTTCTTTCAGTAATTTAACATCTGATCATTTCTTATGTTCTCATGATGGTGTTCAGCATTTTAGTATCTGGGTGTGCTGTAGTCAACTGCCAAGCCTCCCAAGGACCTCCTTCCTGCTTGGCTTCAGCTGCCAGGAGTCCTTGCATCAGATAACAGAGCCCTTGTTTCGGCTGCTGATGAGGATTTGGATGTGTTAGCACTGTCCTGGGCTCAATAACTGCACCTGCTTGTTATCTGAACTTGACGTTCTTGAGTTTGCAAACTCTATGCACAGTTTCAACTCGTGTCCTGAACGGGTTGTCTCCCATCCTGGCGAAGCCCCATCATTCTGTAGTTAACACACTTGCCTTGTTTGCTTTAGGCACAGGAGGTGTTTGAAGGATGCTTTCTCTTGTAGCAGTATTGTACCACTGTTGTATGCCTCAGCAAATGCCACCACTGCAGGATTTCTTGAATATGAATAAAGATGCAGTCATAGCCAAAGCTTGGAACTCCTTAGAGTAGTCCTGAGGATGGCAGATGGAATCATTCAAGCCAGAAAATAAGTGTCGCATTGTGACCACCAGCTTATCAGGCTTTTCCGTTGAATAGATAGACAGAGCTGAACATATATGTACAAATAGCACTGTCAATACCCAGGCATTTTTCCTTAGTTAAGGCTTTGTAGGTAAATTCAGAAAACTGAAAAGACTATCTTTGGAACCCAGAGATACCTCAAGACAAATTCAAATTCTGCATCTGACATATTCTGGCTACACATCTATACACATTCCTGCCTAAGCTTCAAATTAAAAACAACAAAAACTACAAATTGATAAAAATGATACCCATATTACAGACTGATGAGTGAGATGAAAAGTGGACCCTTCCCTCATATTCATAAAAGGACATTTGTTCTTCTTAACTAGCAGAAGAATTTGCCAGGAAAACCAGTGTCCCCCTAATGGCAAGTTCTAAGGAAGTTGCTAAAAATACAGTATTACATGAATAACCACCAGAATATATCTATACTAGGTTTTATATGCAAATTGTATTTATTTAAACCTTATTTTTTAAGATTTATATGTCTGTGTGCCTCAGTGAATATAGACCCTCTGGAGGTCAAAAGTGCATGTCCCTTGGTTCCTCTGGAACTGGAGTTACAGGCATTTGAGAGCTACCTCATATGGGTATTGAAACCATCCCTGGGTCCTCTGTAAGAGCAGCAATTGTTCTTATCTACTGGGCCTTCTCTCTAGTTCCTCAAAATTAATTTTTAATTGCTGTGGTGATAAAAACATCATTATTTTATAGAGAGAGGAGGCAGACAAGATGTACCTGCTTTTGAACTTCTATGCCAGGTTCTGTGATAGACTTTCACAAACAGCCCTGCAAAAGTAAGAGTCATTATTCCCGTCTTTAAGAAGATCAGCCCTGCAAAAGTAAGAGTCATTATTCCCGTCTTTAACCTGACTCTCATGGACAGCTAGATCTGCTGGGTAGGATGAGAACTCTCGCCTCTCCATTCAGTGTGCAAGGTTGCCCTGCCATGCCAGGCTAACTAGACCCTGTGTTATTCTTTCTGGTTGTTCTTTTAAAACCAGTAGTTTGCCCTTGTTAGAGTGACCTAGAAGTAGTCTCAGGTTTTGAGAGCACAAGTCACATTCATACTGCCTTCTCAAGTACTGCAGGCTGATTCTCAATACATGATATTTACTATCTGAATTTACTGTAAAGGCTCTTTAAGGTAATACACTGAACCAAGCATGGTTGTGCTGGTCTGTATTCCCTGTGCCAGGAGGGTCATGAGTTTCAGAGCATCATGGGCCATAATGCAAGACTCTGTCTAAAAAAAAAAAGCAGGAGGCTGGCAGGATGGACGCATCTGGAACGTGCTTTCTTTGTAAGCAGTAAGAATGGTTTGTTCATAGAAGTCACACTAATGACAAAGCATCCGTGAGGCTCAGAGGGCTACTTGGTGAGTTCCAGGGTAGTCAGAGACTCCGGCTCAAAACATAAGTGGATAACACTTAAGGAATGAAGCCTGAGGTTGACTCTGACGTCATTGTGTGATCACGTGTGTGAACATGAACACCCTTGCAAGAGGGGCAGAGAAGACAGCTTCCTCTGAAGGCAGAGACATTTTGCTGTAGGATTATTTTATTCACCCCTGTGATCTAGCTGTAGGGGACAGTGACTACACAAGGAACTCTTCTTGGAAGGTGTTCACAAATTTTACAAAGGCTAAAGTTTGCTTTTTAATTAATAAGAACATGAAACTTTTTAAAAAATATTTTTAAGGAATCATCACAAAACACGTTCTGTATGTACAGTTCATTAAAGCAGAAGTCTTACATAGTATTTTTAAGACCAAAATTATCTTTAGCTATTAATTTGTTCACTGTACCATAAAAGATTAGCTATTGAATTATAATCACAATTAAATGAGAGTATTGGTTTATAACTCTAATGAGCAGTAGTCAAATTAAACCCAATTAGGAAATGGTGATTAATGATCAGTTGTGAAAGTTGGCTCTTCATCACTGCCGTGTCCCGCAAAGCAGGCCTGTACTTAGGAGCTATAAATGCAGTCATTTACATCTTAGCAGTGTTGATAATATTTATAATCTCTCTGCTTAAATCATTTTCATTTTGGTGACTAACAAAACAATTCACATGAAAACTTTGATTTAATTATTGTTCTTATAATTTGGAGGCTTAAGAGCTCTAAAAGTTATGTATCACATAAATGTTTTGACTTAAAAGTTGTGCCATCCATCTCTCTGTGCAAGACTTAGTGCTTACCCAGGAATATTTTGTTTTTTTAATTTGCTTTATTTTTCATCTACTTCTACAACATCCTGTTGAGTGAAAGGCAGTGACCATCATTAATATCAAAGCTGCTGAGTCACCAGTGGGAAAGCCGTGGAGGAATTTCAGCCTGAGAACATTCCTGTCAATGTGGTTAAGTCTTTACTCAGAGGGCAATTTGACACTGAGTTTTATTGTGGTTTAATGAGTCTTTTGAGGATTATAATGGTTGCTAGTAACCTATGAAAGCCTATTAACCTTGACTTAGCTTTTGTTTACTAGTGGTTAATTCTTACACACTTAACAGGAGTTCAAGTTGCAGATTGCCTTGTGGTATGTAAAGAATGAGGCTTCTCTCTTACTGTCTGTGGTGCCCAAATCCACTCCCTTAGCTGAGGGAATGCAACAGCCCTACTTTCCCTGAATTGTTCTCACTTAGCCAGATTCTGTGCTGGCGACAGAGATGAAGCTCAGGGTTGCCTATACTGGTCTAGCAGCTGTAGAAAGCCGGTCATCTGGTTCTCACTAGCCTTGCTTTGTCACAAGTCCAGCCCGGGCCAGTCATAGTTCTGTGCTCACATGGTTTAGGAGAAAGGTCATTTCCTATCGAAAACTAGAGCAATAAAGTAAAACATCTATCCAGGAATGAGTTAGCCTTTGTTGAAACAAAAGTTGTTTTAGTAACTAAAGAGAAATTAAGTACTTTCTTTCCTGATTCCTTTGTACTAACATTGATTCAGTAAATCTGTAGGCAAGAGGACACAACATATACATATATATATATATATATACACACCCATATATATACACACACATATACATATATATATACTTATATACATACACACACACATATATGTATATACACACATTATACATATATACACACATATATATGTATACATATATATGTGTATATATATATGACCACCTGTCCATTTATTTTATGCAGATGAATATTATATGCAGATGCAGTATTCAAAATACTATTATTTTTCCAACCCACTCAGTGATTCTGAACCGCGTTTTATTTTCTTCCTCCCTCTCCACCATTTGTGATCACAAACTTTGCTTTTGGGGGTCTTTGAACAAATGAGTCCCCACCCCTACCCCCACCCCCAAGAGATGTATGTCAGAAGTGGTGCTTTTGTCCCCTGCATGGTAAATGTAGGGAGGATTGCTAGCTGCCTTTCAGTATATAGAATGGTCTCCTGCTACAAGTCAGCTCCATCCACACATGCCTCCATTCACTGAACTACAAAGTGAGAGCCACTTAGAGCAGTGACTATGTGGCTCAAATTCCTTCAGAATTCTAGCTGGGTGAGCCAAACTTAACTAGCATCCGGAATTCCTTTCTTTTTTCCTTGAGATTCCCCTAAATCACCCCCTGTTGCTGCATGCTCGCAGCGCCCCTGCTGTGCTGTGCTGCCGCACGTCCACTGTTTCTTCCTTACACTCAAGGCGCTGTTTTCATGATCACTTTTGGTTTTTTACTTCCCCTACGCCACCTCTCCTCATATCTATTTTTTTCTTCGTAGCAACTGGAGAAAAGTTCTAAACAGTATACAACTCTTAGAACATCAATATTTAATGGAAAGCGGGGCTTCTTTTAAAGCATCAGCATTTTAAAGCCAGCTTGGCAAGGCACATTTGAATAGCACATTATGGTTATTTATCACAAATCAAACACAGCACATTGCTTCAAGACAGATTATTTTCCAAACTAATTATGACAGTCATACTTCCTGCTGTTTTTCTGTTCCTATTATGTGTATGTCTTCCTTCTGAAATACATTTTTTTTTTCCTTTTGTTTAAGTCAGCAGCACATTCTTCTGTGGAAGCTCTAGGGTCAGAGGCCTCTTGCTGCCAGTCATGTTCTCCATCAAGGTAGCTGAATTAGCAGCTTGCAGCATCTCACACCACTAAAGGAAACTCCACCAACACCCTGTGAATATAAGCTTTCTTTGATATTTGTTCAGAAGGAAAATTCATTTGTATAATCTATCAACCATGTAACAATATGGTTTTGATGGTGAAAATTGTTTTATAAATATTAATAGGTATGCTTTCTCTCCTACTTTGTACACAGATTGGTGTTTGTTGAAGATGAATTTTCTGTAGAATTAAAGTTTCAGTTATGTGACACTGAAATTCTTAATGTCTCAGCTAAGCACCGTACCTCAGACAACTCAGATTTTACTGTAGTTGTTTGTTGTTGAATTAAGTGAGAAAGCTAAGGTTTGAGCAAATGGCGCAAGTGGCTTTTGTTGCCCTGCTGTTGACATAGACAAGAGTCCACCTATGACACAGCAGCTCTGCATGTACATGTGAGAGTCATGTATGATTCCATCAGTATGCAGGGGCTAATCTCACCTTTTTGTGTAGCTTTATTTAGTTTGTTCTCTTTTTTAGCCTTCCTGATAGCAGGACTTACTTAAGCCAAGTGTATTCTTGATGATGTTAGAATGTTATAGCTGTGGGTGATTACCAGTCTGTTGAAGCAAGATAGATATGATGAGAGTTATGTCTAAGTAGGGATTGCTACAAAGTATCAGGAAACATAAGGGTGGTTGGGGGTCTTGTAGTCTGCACTGGGGTTACCTCCCACCTTCGCTATTGTCCTGTGAAGAAGCCCCAGACAAGTGTAAATGTGCACACAAATGTACATAAAAAACAGGCGGTGAGCTTGAGAGACATAGTTTACCACTCCTGATGCAGATGCCCATGTGAAACTTTTTGTGTCTTTAGCCACTGTGGCCATATGCACATGTATGGTACAATGTCATAAAAACCTCACATTCTTTAGTTAAAACATTTCTGCTCTGACAGTTACTCTGTTAAAAGTACTAGTCATTAAAATTCTTGCTTTTGAGAACGTTCTTAATGTGTTCAAACAACAGCTGATCAAGTACCTCAGGTAGCCTGTACACAGTTAAAACTCCAGCAGACCTTCATTTATGTCTACTTTAAATAGAAGTGTAGGGATACTTTGGGAATGAGACAGACTATAGTAATTTCTAGAGATGAAAAGGTTCTATAAACTGAGCTATAATGATGGGAGGCTCTAAGAAGCATGCAAAAATTACCATGTTGATAATCATGTTTTCCTGTGAGGTTGGGGGCCGTACATAGCTTCTCCTTCCACTAACACCATGCAGTACCAGCAGCTCTGATCCTGTTTATAGACAAGGGCTCTGAGCTTAAGAAAACTGTGTGGCCAGGGTTAGCTGCTTATGCTACAACACTCTATCTGTGTCCTTGAAATATGTGTGACGGGCTTTTCTCCTACTACACTCAGCACAGACCACTTCTGTTTTCATTTCTCTGATAACAGCTAGGTATCCAACTATTCAATTCCGATCTGACCCTGTATGCCTATAATGAGAGTCAGAGTCACATATTAAAGGTTCTGTCTCATAAGACTGATGCCCTCCATTGATGCCGATGACAACTGTACTGGGGACCAGCCAGTTTACTTGAGTGTTCCTACAACCTGCTCTTCAGTTGTGTCCAATTGTTACTGTGACTCATTGCAGTCAGGGAAACACTTTCTACCTGTTGACAAAAACAAAGGACATTTTAAATTATTTCCAGAGAAGTGCGAAGGGTGTAGAGCTCTGTATCAAGAGCAGAGCCAAATCCCAGGTATTTAAAAGAAAATCTACTCAGTAGGCCCACCGAAAGTTACAAGAGTTTTAGGATCTCTTTGCCAAGAATTAGAGTTGAAAACTACTGTCTTTATCACTTGAACCCCACCCCACCTCTACACTCATTTTTTTAACTGCAAAGCCATTTTAACAGCTCTGGCTCTGGGGAGACTTGTGGGACATGGGACATAGCTGGCTGGAATAATTCACGAGAAGTGGACTTTTGAAGATTCTATCTATACCTGTGTTCTTACCTCTTTTCTCTGCTCCTGGTCTATTTTGGTGTGAACAGTCACTGCCACACCCTTCCGCCACCACAGCTGAGCTGCTTAATTTTACCTTGCTACTAGGATGGACTGAAATCTCCAGGCAAAACACATCCTTCCTTCTTCAAGTTATTGCATCATAATATATTGTCCTAGTCATATAGAAATAACTGAACAGAGCAAAGTATATGAGAGAGAGGGTGGAGGAGAGGAAAGGAGTGGGGAGGGAGAGGAAGGGAGGGAGGAAGAGAAATGGAGAAAGGGGGACCTAAACTATTATGTTGTACATACTTAGCCAGGATTTGCACACTGGACTTAACTTGAATCTTCCTAACTCAGCCTCCTGAGTGTGGAATTCACAGCGTATACCATCAGGCCCAGCTTGGCTCTGCCTACTTAAATATCTACACCTAACTCTGCAGTAGTTTTAGTTTCCCAGAGCTCTTGGACCTGCACACATTGATCTGTTACCAGCCAGATAACATTACTGTAGCACCAAGGTCCACTCTGGGTGCTCACACAGACCTTGTTTTCAGGCCTTGGATTGCTTGTCTGGTTCTCAAGCTGCTCACCAAACAGAAGCTCCTGTCTGCATTTGGCATGTGCTTCATAATCCAGAAAGAATCCTTTGAAAGTATACTTTGGAGGCATTTGGTTGGGACTGCCTGCTGAACTTTGCATACATCTCCATTAATTATCCTTTCACTGGAGCTGCTTGCAACTGTATTCTTTATAATAAGGGGCAAAGTTTAGCTTGGAACTATTTTGATTTACTGGTTTATTGATCTTGACCAAGAATTCTTTTATTTGCAAGTCTTCACTTAGAAAGTCAATTTGATAGCCTTTGCCCATTCATTTTGAAGGTGTCACTTACAAGTAATCTCGCCAGTGAGTAATGGAGGAGCTAAAATTACTAATAAATTAATTAGAATGTATTTATAAACCCAGTGGAAAGCCAAGAATGAAGTTGCTTTCCTATTGATCATTATACTGGTCATTAACTGCTGAGAAAGTGCCTTTCCAGGGAGCAGAGAGCACTGGCCAATTCCGTTGGTAATTGCAGGATTCCTTCATTACAACTTCACCAGTGTAGAAATATAATTACCCATTCACTCTATGTGTTCATAGTGTGGGCAGTGGTTGGGCAGTTTGTGGCAAGACTAGGGACTTAAGCAGATACCAGCTTCCATGTAAGATTTTCTCTTGTCAGTCAGGATTCTTTTATGTGATTTTTGGCCTGTTTATTATTCTGCCAAGTCGTCTTGAATGCTAATATACCAGTTCTGTCGAACTGCTCCAAGTGCTCGAGTCATGTGCAAGAGAACCTGGACGAAGTCTTCCTGGTACCTGTCTGTGCCGGGTGCCATAAAGCACCAGTGTTTTCTTTTCTTTGTAAGCGGTAGAATTATCTGACCATGTCCATTGTTTTTCTGTGAGGTACTGGGAAAGGAATGCTCACATTTCAGACGTGAAGTACTTCTCAGAAAAGCTGGCACATCTGTAAATGTTGACCAAAGACATCTGCTTGTTCGTATCTCAGATTCAATTAGAGAATGTTACGATGGCACAGTGGCACAGTCAACAAGTTTTTGCTGCAAGGGAAATAATAAACATGCTGAGTCCAGATAGCACAGATGTTGTCCTCTCTCCCAAAGCCATCCCTTAAGTGTTCTCTTTGCATCCTTGTAATCAAAGATGCGTGGTGGCCCAACCTTGTCTTAGAGTGAGCATTGCTGTATGCAGAGCTGTTTGTGTACAACATAAGATCTACCTCCAACACAGGATGTGTACTGTGGCTCCCATGATACCTGGCTTCTTAGCACTGGCAGACCTGAGAAGTCATAACTAGACGCATCTCCCCTGGTTAAGTTAGTCTGTAGACTAGGGATTGCTTTCCCTCTTCTTCACAAGCGAGGAAGCCAAGGCCCACCATGAAGAGAGAAGGTCTTTTTGTTTTTGTTTTTGGTTTTGGTTTTGGTTTTTGGTTTTTCAAGACAAGATTTCTCTGTGTAACCCTAGCTATCCTGGAACTCACTCTGTAGACCAGGCTGGCCTCCAAGTAGGAAATCCACCTGTCTCTGCCTCCCAAGTGCTAGGATTAAAGGCGTGTGCCACCACTGCCCAGCTGAATAGAGATAGTCTTTCCAAGGCTACAGTGTTAGTAATATATACTATATAAATGGTTCAAAGATCACAATTGTGTTTTCACTCAAAAAATTTAGGCAGAAAAGAAGGAAAAATTCTGAGGATCAATATGTAAATCTGATTCCTGCAGTTATCATTTCAAAATACATGTGTGTGGCAAAACATTCTGTGTACCTTAAATATATTCAATTTTAATTAATACTGAGAGGCATCAGAATTAAGGAACAAATTATTAAATGTGTATTCTGACACAGCATTCACTTTCATTAAGTCGAGAAGTTTTAGAGTAGTAAGAAGGTACTGATAAAATTCAAATTTTATCATGGAGTTATCCTGACAGATGAGAAAAAGAATTGCCATTATTCCCTTGTTTTTTTTCTGCATAAAATAGAAAAGTGATGCTCACCTGCTAAATAGTCACTGTAAGTAAGTAATGCAATTGCAGCTGTGACTCCAGGGGCAATTGTGCCAACTGAGCTTGTTGTAGATGCTGGTAACCTTTGTTGTGTTACTGAGCAGAGACTGACAGATGTGAATTACTGTCCTCATTGGTAGAATGTAAGTCCCCTCAGAACAGGGACCTTGTCCTGTCTGTCTCTGTAGCCTAAGAGGTCAAGGGTTAAGAAAGCATCAGTGGCTTCCCTGTCTATGGTGTGAGAGGATGAGGATTTCTGCCTTCCTTACTCCTGACCTGCCGGCCTGAGTAACTCACTATATGGCCTCCTTTTCTCTTTGTTTAGTTGTCTGTTTTGATGCCAAGATAAACTTTGACGACAATGCTGAATTCCGACAAAAGGACATATTTGCCATGGATGACAAGTCAGAGAATGAGCCCATTGAAAATGAAGCCGCCAGATACGCTCTCAAGTATATAGGACTAGACGGGAACATCGCCTGCTTCGGTAAGCGCTGCCGCGGAGTCTGGATTTTATAAGATTTCTGAACTGCTGTTTACTTACAGCTGTTAAAATAGGTGTTTTCTTATGGTGTCTTTCAAAGTCTGTTTTGATTGACCAGTCACTGATTTAAAGCAGTTTTTCAACCCTGGCACTGCTGAGCTTTTGGATTGGAAGAGCGTTTACTCTTGGAGAGCTGTCCAGGATATTAGGTTCAGTTGTATTCCTCTCCTCCAGAGACAGCTGATAGCTATGGAAATGAAACAGTGCAAGGAAAGTGCCCAGATGTTTCCAGGTGTCAGGTGTACAAATGCACTCCAAATAAGAACTACTGAGAGGCTGGAGAGGTGGCTCAGTGGTCAGTGCCTGCTGTGCGAATGTGAAGGTCTCAGTCTGGACCCATGGCACCCACATAAAAACTGGGATATGGTAATAGCCACAGTTCTGTGAGAGTGAAGGATCTGGGTAGAGGGATCTGGCTGCCTACTAGTATAGTTTGTGATCTCTGGGTTTAGTGAAAGATCTTTTCTTACATATGAAGTAGAGAAGCAATAGAGAAATATACCTAACACCAACCTCTAGCCTCCACACACATGTACATGTATGTATACACACATATGCCCATGTGAATTTATGTCTTAAAAGAACCATTGATTTAAAGCATCTCAATTTTTTTAGTAAAAGCAACAACTTTCCCTTTATATTCAGCATCTGTCTACTAGGAACTGTTTTTAAACTGTACTCTGAGACAAAATTACTTTTTCAGAATGTTCTAGTTCTCTTTCTGTACTTGTGACAAAACATTCTGACCAAAAGAAATTTAGGAGAGAAAAGTTGGCTTGCAGGCCATGGTCTATCACTGAGGGGAAAGAGAGCAGGAATTTGAAGTAGAAACCTCACTTGCAAGCTCAGTTGCTAATTTATTCTTATACAGCCCAAGACCTCCTGCCCAGGGAATGGTGCCACCCATAGTGGGCCCTCCTCATCCATCAAGCCAGTCAGATCTGGATAGTCCTTCAGCTTAGACTCCCTTCCTAGGTGACTCTCTGCTGTGTTAAGTTGACAGTTAATGCTAACTAGGGCACAGAGGAAGGAACACAGGACATAAATTCTAATCATTTCACTAACATTTCAGATTGAATGGTAACCAGTTGCCAAAATACCTTCATTATGCCAGTTTATTAATCAAACAATGGGCTCCATCATAGTTCTCTAATTTAGTGAAAATGGCTTATGCAGCTGAGATAAGATGGGTCTGTAGAGGCAATACAATTTCAGTTATTGTCCATGGCTTCTAGTGTTTGTGATTTATATGCTTCTGGCTTAATTGCACATGACTGTGTTTCTGCTAGAAACAATTCATTGCACTAGAAACTGAGGTCTTCATCTTAATGGAATTAAAATAAAAAAGATTTGTTGCTCATTAAAACAACAGCATCATTATATTAAGAAGTGAAGAGTCTTCAACAGTTTGCTGTTCAATACAATGGAAAATGGCATCCAATTACAATTGATACCTAAAGCGCCTGCTTTATATGGGAGCGCTATCAGAATAGTGTAGATCACTTACACCCTCTTGGCTGCAATAAGTAAATGTGCTCATAACATGTGTAGGCATTAGTGAAGGGGGCAATACAGGGGTAGCTTTAGAACAAATTAAATACAGATTTTTCTGGATGAATGTTTCTCACAAACTCTGATTAACAACACTGCACACTACTTGAAGATCTTTTATTACAAATATCCTTTTTTATGATGGGCAAGTCATGCTTTATTTGTTGAGCTGCCTGGGGACACATTAACTCACTCCAGGATACAGGTCCCCATGCCCTATTTTTAATTTTCTCCACCTTAATTAAGGTAGTCACAGTTCCCAGGCTTGTGGGGGGGAATTCCAGGGTACTTTACCCTGAGTGGTTTGCTGAGTTTCTGTACCTTCTCCCTTGTCACCTGAGGAAAGGAATTCTATAATGAAGTATAAGAAGCAAAAGAAATGCAGTTGGTCAATAAACATTAGCTCTAAAAGACAGGAATATCTGTGTAAATTGCTACGGTAGTTCTTAAGAAAGGCCCCTAAATTGTTATACTTTTGTTCTAGGTTGAATATGGGGTTAGTAAATAAGATCTTGTACTAAGTTTTGTGTTTACTTTTTAAGATTATTTTTAGATATGTGTAAGTACATGTGACAAATGGTCCCTAGAATTCAGAAGGGATCCTTGAGGCTTCAGTTATAGGTGAGCCTCGCCTGGGTGCTGGGAACTGAATTCAGGTCTTGTGGTTGAGCAGTACATGCTCTTCACCACTGAGCTATCTCTCTAGCCCCTTGTTTTTGCTTTTTGAGAGAGAATTGTACTGTGTGCCCACGTTCTCCTGGTACTTACTGTGTACCTCCGGGTGACTTGAAATCAGCCTTACTTTATCTTTAGAGTTCTAGGGCTCCAGGGATGTTAGTGTAAGTAGTGTGCTTCTTGCACTAACTTACAGGAGCAGGAACAGCAAGGCATGCTGGTTTGGGCCCTGTTGTTTCTCTTTTGAGTTGCTGCGGATAGATGAGCTCATACAAAAATGCATGCCTGCCAAAGGTAAAGAAGAGCAGAACCGTCCAATGTTGGTTTATTCCCAAAGTTATTGGTATATTGCACATTCAGAGAGCATCTCCACAGGAGCAAGCTGAGCACTCCTCTTGGTTCCCATAATTTGAA
>JADRCC010576337.1:0-18885 GCA_019843855.1 Hylomyscus alleni
GTGTGTGTGTGTGTGTGTGTGTGTGTGTGTGATTCATGTGCATGCATGCAGAGGCCAGAGGACATCCTTCGACGCTGTCCCTGGCATAGACCATCCTTTGTTTTTGAAACAGGCTCTCTCACTGACCTAGGACCCATCCAGTAGGCTAGGCTGACTGACTTGTAAGGCCCTGGGATCCATTTGTCTCTGCAACACAGGACCTAAGTTACAAGTATACATTCCATACCTGTTCTTATTTTTTTTTATGTTTTTAATGTTGAGTCCGGGGATCACATTTGGGTCCTGATGCTTGTACGTGCTTTCTTATCGAAGCCATTTCCCAGGCCTAGAGTGACCCCAGTCTCAACAGGAGATTGCAATCAGAACCAGCTATGCTTGCCTCCCTCTCCCTCACCCTCAGTGGACAAACTCTAGGCACCTGAAGTTTCTTCTTTCAGTTTATGGTGACATCATTCTCCATGTCCCTAAGCCTGGGCCTACGGAAGCCCCTAGGGGTAACCCAAGTGGCCATTAGATCTCACAACCTGTGCAGGAGATTTGGGGGCTATCAACAAACAGCAATAGAAGAACTTGAATGTATTAAGCATGGCTGCCCAGTGAATGATGGATTAAATCTTGAGACTGGAGGTCAGGATCAGACAGACGGTTCATCCCGTGGCTGCAGCGATAATGCAAGCTAGAAGAGAAGTTTCCCAGAAATCCTGAGCTGCCCCACAGAGCCCTGCTCTCTCTTAATAGTGGAACCTTCAAAAGGTTGGAGTCTGTTATTTTTGTCAACGAGGCTCCTGTGTCTAGCTTTTAGCACAGAGTAGAAGTTCAATCATTCATTAGATTATTAAATGAATGAATCGGACTTTAGGATAATGCTAACCTCTCTCTTGAAAAAATTTACTTACTTACTTATTTGTTTATGTATTTAATGTGAATGCCTGTGTGGAATTTGCATTTTGTGTGCAGTACCCACAGGGGCCAGAAGAGGTCATCATATCCCCCCCCCCGTACCTACAGGCAGTTGCAGGTATGGGAGTGTAGAACTGAACCAGGGCCTCTGGAAGAGCAGCAAATACTCTTGAATGCCAAGCTCCTACCCCCCCAAAGATAAGAAAATTAAATTTCAGTTAAGTCAAAGCCACTCGTTTTGGATTGCGCACTGGCTGGTTGTGAGTAGTAATGATATGGTCCGAGCGCAGAGCGAAGCTTATATTTCTAAGCTTTGAAAATAGAATCTTAGGTTAAGCTAACAGGAAAAGAAAATTACAGGGCAGGGCTGAGCAAAGCTGTGTAGACAAGTAGACCAATTCGGAATCGGTCAAATTGCCATTAATGGAACAGGAAAATTAGAGGTTAAGATTTTAAGTTCTAAATACCAAGTTTCCTAGTCTGAGACCCACACATCCTGGACACATGTGGGCTCATGTTAAAGAATATTCAAAGACAAAGACCTTTGGAAACACATGATTTTCCTATCTGAGGCATGGAAGTGAATAGAATTTCACTTTTCCTTGTTCATAAGACTCGGCTGTAAGTTTTTCTGCCTGAAATGTCTGGATTTAGAAAACTATTTGGTAAAGTTATAAAAAGTTTTCCAAGCCTAAAAGGTTAGAAACAGAGGTCAGATCAGAGTGAGTCATACTGCAGAAGAAACTCACGCTGAAGCGCCCATGTGCTCGAAAGAACTGTTCATGAGAAACTCAGAGAACAACTCAAACTTCAGTCTCTCCATGTTGCCTTGAAATGAACTCACCATGAACAATAGGGCGTGGTCACAGAACAAATGGTTGGTCTGGCTTCTGCCACTTACATTCCGTGTGACAATAGAAAATTCTATATTAACTTCTTTTTCATGAGTGGATCTAAAGCTATCAATAAGATCAAATGCTTAGGAATTTTTAGATAGGTCCACCTTTTTCTTGGTTGGTTCAATGAGAACGCATCACAGACTTATCTAGAAGATGTTCTTCGGGGGCCTAATTCTCAACGCAAGACGAGACCAGGAACACGGTTCAGAGTTCCCAGCAAGCTACTGCAATTAAATAACGTTTGAGGGTTGGGAGAAGAGAACCGTTCACAGAGATCATTTGAGATTCTCAGTTCACTAATGATTGAAGGGGTGGCACCAGGCTCCCCGCTCCTTCCTTCAGAGAGCGCTACATGACGGAGTAGAGATGACTGAAGAGTTAACCAGGGGCACTTTCAACTTGCAATTCGACCTTTAAGCATGACGATGTGTTTACAGAAATTGCTACCAGGAGTAGCCCTTTTGAACACCTCACCCTTCTGAGTCCCATTACAGTCTATCTCCTTATTATCCCGATGCAGTCTGTCATCAGTGGAGGGGGCTGCAGTCTGCCCTGTAGGATGATACAGGGGGTTGAGAAGAACATACAGAGAGCCTGGTACTGGGGGTGCCCTCTTAGGTTTTTCTGGTACAACGTATCCCTTTTCAATAACGGAGATTGGTTACAAATGCCTTCCAACACAGTGAACTACAGGGACTCAAGGCAGATGCAAGGATGCCAAATATGGGTGGATTGGAAGACCCAGTGTGCAACTAAGAAATTACAAACACATGGTCAGTGCTTGAGGCCGATTCCTTGGGATTACATGTTCACTCTGTCTCTTTGTTCCTTGGGTGGGTAGGTCTTGTGGAAGAGTTTGGAAACTGCACACCGGACTGGAGTCAGATCATCTCTGCCCCTATTTTCTCCAGTCACTACCTCACACCAAGTGACCTCTATGAGCAGTGGCTTCCTCTGTAAAGGGCTGACGCCTGGTCAGATAGCTGCACCTTTGCAAGGGTGACATAAAACCACAAAGTATTCTAGCTCATCCCCACAAGGCAGAAGGTGCCAAAAATCATCTCTAAACAAGAAAAACAGATAAAAAAGGAAAGATGATAATGCTGTAATAACAAACACCAACCGTGCTCTCATACACCCTCCAACACTTCTCACAGAGAGCCATTGTTCCAAATTGACATGGATGCTATGTCTATGCAAGCGACTGTCCTAACCCTCTCTTGTCTGGATTTTTAAGTCTGTACTTGTATATGATCAAGTTGCATCATGAAGAGTTTGTCATTCTTCTGTCTTAGTGGTAATTTCAGGTCGTCTCCCACCCAACCTGTCCGAAGTCGGTTTCTTTGTCTCCACTCTGTACCTACAACAGACTGCTTCCACACTCTTCATTCTTCAACATCTCTGTTCAGAAATGACAGGGCTCCCAGTGGGGCCGGGGCACAAGATTGCACTTTTACTGTGTTTCAGAGAGAGACACAATATTGATTTAGGTTTAAGCATGGCTAGCCACAGCGTGAACCTGGGAAATGTATTTTTCACCTCGCAGTAAATGGGCAACGAGAGCCCTTTACATACACCTATGAGGTGTTGGAACAGAAAATGCACCTCTAAACTGTGGACATGTCAAACTCTGACAAACATCTAGGAAGAGGGTCCCACCCCTGCCATCACTTTGCAGGGCAGTGACACACCGTCCGTGATGTCCCTGAAACTCCGAGCCATCTGCAGTGAGTCTGAGAAGCCCCCCTGGTAGCCTGATGACTAAATGAAATGAAATGGGCATATTTGTTAGAATCAGCTGGGGAGACTTACGACTTGGTTAGTTCCTGAGTTCATAAATTTCTGTCAGAGCAAAAGGAGCCTCGGAAACGCGTGTGAACCAATCTAGCCTAAGTGCAAATGGCAGTTTTGTTATTTGGTGTCAGAGTTACCAGTCGCACAGTGACAAGCTGCCATAACACATTTTCTCATTCTCTGAAGAACAAGGGTTGTATCGGTTAATATTCTGACGGTGTTCCTTTTCATAATTTACAACAACTACATGCTGATGGGTTATTCAACATTTATGAAGTTAAGATGTAATCAGAAAAACCCTGATTATCTTTACAAATAAAAAAGTTAAATTATTCAACTTTTTTTTTTTCCTCCGTGGCTTCCTTTCACAGCAGGTGCACACTTTACAATGGGACAAGTCAATCATAAAAGCCCCTTTAAAATAATTTTTTTAAGGAACAGGAGCAGTAACAATTCTGAGTAAAAAAAAAAATATATATATATATATAACCCATTAATTCAGTTTGATAACAGGGTTTACTTCAAAAACCAGCTTACCCTTACAGCAGCGCCTCTGACACACTGGCTGATACCTTCCCCTGTGTGGCCGGGGGTGTCTCGATTACGCCCTCTTTGGGGGTGAAAAAGTGAAACAAGCTGTCTTCACTTCTCTGACGATAACCGTGCAGGATTTTGACATAGGCTGAGAGCTGCACTCTGCAGCCTTTGCTTCCCCCATCGGCGCAGCATCGCTCAGAGGTGGGATGATGTCACTTCTTCTTTGTGTCTCATGTCGTTGATCTGGGGTCCTATGTTCTACCATGCCCATGAGTCGGGGGGGGGGGGCAGTGGATATCTTCTTGTCCATTAAGTGAACACAAGAACTCAGTCTACCCAAAGGCAAGTGTACTCTGCATTCTTATGAGGTTTGGACCTGTAGATAAAATGGCCCCTCTGGACCGTGGGATGGTACACAACTGTACTGTGTTCATCCACACGTTCTGTATCTACAGCAGAATTATTTTTTAAACTTTGAGCTAGATTGTAGAAATGACAAAAAAAAATCGTGATATGAGTTAAGTAGGTAGAAAAATAGAAACCGGATTTTTAATAATATTTATGAACACGTATGTGCGCATGCATGGCAGCAAACCAGAAGATGACCATTTGGGCAGCGTCAGGTGCCCAGCATGAACTGCATGGCTGGAGAAGGACAACTATGGTGGAGCAGCAAGAGCAGAAGAAAACCTTACATGCACATGTAAAATTATCATAATTAAGCCCATCACTGAGTACACCGGATATATGCTAAACTTAAAATGCTTAAAAAAAAAAAAGGTTAAAAAGAAAAATCATGAGACAGTAAATCCCCTTTGCTTTTGATAGCTAAGCATTGAATAACCTAGAGAAAGTCGCAGTTTGAAAAATCTACATTGACTTTTCTCATTGGTAAAATATGGAAAATAGGTTGAGTGTGTGTGGTTCACACCTGTCATAGCAGAGGGATCGCCATGGTTTATGAGGTAGTGAGACACAGTCACAAAAAACCCCAAAACAAATGTAGAAAAGAGACACGAGACATGAAGTGATAGTTGCTGAAAAGGAGGCGTTTATCTCAACAAAGATGCCTAGTGCGTATTGAGACCCAATAATGCAAGATACATTCATTTTTTTTAACAAGCAAAGGAAGCATAAATTGCTAGGTGGGCTTTGCTTTCTCCTTTGAAACTTGCTAATCCTTGTGGTTTGGGTACTGCACTCAACTAAAACAACAGCCAGTGTTGAGGGTCCAAATCACTGCAAGGTAAAAATTCCATTTACGAATGTTGCTGTGAAGTTTGTTTGTAACTAGACAAGCATCCAGCCCCAGCAACCACAGCCGAGACTGTAGCTGAACACCCACTGGCGTGTCGTGTGTCTATAGATAGTCCATATTGTAACTAGCTAACCTTTCATTGAAACGTGATTAATAAAAAGTATTTATGTGCCCGCGCAGGATTAATTAAAATGATTTCCCAGCAGAAGCATGGTTGCCAATTCTTTTCTTTAATGGACTAAAAGATGAATGGGCAAGGAAAAGTGCCAGGGTTTCAATATTATGCCTTAAACTTAAATAACTCACCATCCTTAGTGGGGAAAAAAAGGGCTTGCTGAATGCGGCTGTATTGTTAATTAGGACATGATTAAGGGGTGGATAGTTCAAAATATAGTCATCATCTTGATAAATTAGAACGGCTCATTATTATCTGCAGAGTTTAAATAATTTTGAATGTTTGGGTTCTCAAACAGCAGGGCTAGCTGCCTCTATTCTTTCTCTGAGCAAATGGTTTATATTCTATGAAGTCTTTTGCTTCTTAATTTTCTATAATTTTTCATCCATTAAGGTTACATATATTTCTCCTTTCTTTCAACTGGTTCTGTACTGATCCAGGGTTCAGAGAACAGTCTAGGAGGAAGCTAAATGGCTCATGTTGCCTCTAATTGGAACAATAATTGGCTAGAGTCTTTTCAGACCTGTTTACTGCAGTCAACAGTGGAAGGGAAGTTACTCTAGTGACTCCTCACCCCTAAAAAAACCATTTACATTTTATGTAATTCTGCATTTTTAATTTTTTTCTGTGTATGTGTGTGCATGCCGTGTGCTCTCAGAGGCCAGAAGAGGGTGTCAGATTCCACCGTCTTGAGTCCGATGGTTATGAGCCACCGTGCAGGTACTAGGAACTGAGCTTGGGTCATGCAAAAGAACAGTCAGTGCTCTTAACCATCGAACTACCTTTTTAGCACTGATTAATCTTCAATTGTGTGTGTGTGTGTTGGGGGGGTTATAAGTGGGTTTCCACCTTCAAACACCATACATAGAGCAGGTGAGAGGGCATCTTAAGGTTGGAGTGCTTTGGAGTTATTCCTGCTAACATTTATCAGGTAAATAGGAGCTCAATGGACCTGGTTTGGCCTAGGACAGAGGGTCTTGGACAGGGCTATAAAACAGCCTTTGAATAATCTCTTCATGGGTATCTGACACATTTCTCAACCTCTACTGTGCCTCTACTACTAGCAGGGAGTCTTCCTGCTCTTGCATGATTTTGCTGAATCCTGTCAGTTCTTTCCAGATTCTGGGTTGGGCAGATGGAGTCATCTGTTTCATCCACACACTTTAACATGGTGGCTCTTTTCCCTTGGGGGCGGTCACAATTTCCCAATTAATTCTCCAGCTCTTGACTTGCCCAACAAAACACCATCTTCTTAGAACCACTAGGTTTTAGCCAACAGCCAGCCCCTGTCCTCTGGGTAGCACTTTACAAAGCATTGTGTGTATCTCATGCATTTGTAAGACTTCCAGGGAAAAGTGAAAAACTTTGGATGGAAGAGTTAAACTAAAAACAGGAAGGAATTACTCTGCAAAGATAACAGTTGAACACAGATTTGCATTCGAATCCTGAGCATATTCCACAAATTCTTAGTATGGGGAAGTACCTCCTGCTGTTTGCATGAGAATTCATTGGAGCCTGGGAGTGTTTGGCACATAGTAGGCCTTAAGAAACACACATCTACATCAGCTCCATCACAGTAACCCTTCCCCAGGGTGTCCTCATTGCTTTTACCAGCAGGATTTATAGACATGATCTAAGATGTAGTTTATTGATAGCATTGGAAACATAATTTGAAAACCGAAATCCAGTTAATTACCTAAGTAATTCTTCTGTTGCCAAGCAACCACATAGACTATTTGCTCCCCGCAGCTTACCTGCCTGAGGTTACTCTGTCCATATTGATCCCCACAAAATACACGTGAAAAATAAATCAATTAATTCAATCAATATTTTGGCTTTGTACATTCAAGAGAAAGCCGCTGATTTCTATCTCCGGGAATTAGTATTACTGACCAAGTTGGTTTGGTATGAGGGATCCAGGTGGCTAGATAAAAAACTTGGTGGTGCATTGGAATCATGTGAGGAGCTGTTTTGAACAAACAAACAAACAAACAACAAGCAAACAAACCTACATTTCTTGACTGCACCTTAAGAGAATCTTTTATCATGAGCCTCAAGTAGGGAATTTTATTTTTCTTTTTTTAGAGACAGAGTCTCATGAGACTCAGGCAGAATTCCAACTTCCTGTAGCGCTGAGATGACCCTAAACCGACCCTCCTGTCTCCTCCTCTGGAGTGTTAGAATTACCAGTGTGTGTGTGCCTGGCTTAAGTGATGCTTAGAGACTAGACCCAGGGCTTTCTGCATGCTACCCAGCAGTCACCTCTCAGCCTGAGGATTTATTTTTGAATAAGATCTCCAGGATTCTAGTGTCCCTTCAGGGCTAGAAAATACAAATGTGCATTCTTTGACTTGGTATTCAGCCTTGTCTATGGTGCCATCATTTTGAACTTCTGAATTTGGGGGAAGATCTAGAAAATTCCCAATTGTGACTACATAAACAACATTGCTTGTAACAAGTGTGCCTTTCTCCTGCTTTGAACACACATTTGTGACTACTCTGAACAGAAAAACTATTATTCTCCAAATCATGAGACACTTCCTGATAGAATCAACTGCACGTGACTTGCAGAGCACAGTCACCTGACGCTTCCTTAGTCTGGAATCCTTTCAGGCATCAGAAAAAGAATCTCCTCAATGTATCACCATGTTTCTGTAATAGATCTTATGCATTTAAGAAACTGAGAGGTCTGGACATTATAGATTTGTTAGCAACTGGTTAAATGATCACAGTTAGCATGTAGTTCTTCATTTTCCCTTAGTCTGGACTAGATGAAAAATTCCTACTTGAGATAAGAGTTAATGTTACATTCTATAAGCAAGGGTTATCTTTTATTCTATAATGAGACTTCTCTTATTGAAAATATTATAGAGACAGCACAAAAATCTGATGTTGAATTCGTGAAAGAAAACAACACACTGCTGGGAGGTTTGAAAAACATTGAAAAATTTCAACCCTACATTGAACTAAGTGCTTTTAGCACTTAAAACGAAGGCAGTCGAGCAAATGCTAGAGAAATTATATTTTAAAAGTAAGTGTGTATGTCTATGTATGATGTATGTGTGTGTGTGTGCATGGATGTGTCACTGTGTGCCCATGGAGGTCGGAGGACACCTTAAGAGCTCCAGTTCTCATTTTTCACCTTTGTCTAGGCAGGCCTTTCTTGATTCTTATGTGTTGTTTACTCTAGCATAGCTCCCTCTCCAGACTCTACCCAATTTTCCTGCCTCTGCTTCCCATCTTGTATGGGAGTGCTGGGATTTCAGATGCATACTCCAGCATCAGGCTTTGTATGTGGGCTCTTAAGTCATCAGGCTTGCTTACACAGCTGGGTTAATGCCTGTACCTGCTCTTGATGAACCATCTCTTCAGCCCACAAAATAAATAAAAACGAGTTACTAAAATGGCTGTGTTGAAGATATTAAGAATTGGATATAAAAGATCACCCAGATATATAGAGTTATCACCCAAGCCTAGGTAATAAACGCTGGCTGCATAAGCAACATCATTTGACCTTTGTAACAGTCTTACATGTAAATGATAATACCAGCATTTGCAATCAGAAGAGGGCTATCATGTCAACAAAACCGCAAAATCAACAGAATGAATTAGTGAATGCAAACCTTTCAATAATAATTCTCAATATTAATGATCTGAACTCTCTAAAAAAAAGACTAAGACACACAGGTTAGATGACAAATAGATTCCATGGTTTTGCTGCCTTTAGACACATACCTTACCACTAAAGATGAATACCGCCTTCAGGTAAAAGGCTAGATAGGATTCCAAGCAAAAGGAAGTAAGGCACAACTAGGCATTGCTATTCTAATATCTGTGAAATTGTCTTGAAGTCAAACATGGAAGAGGTATATATTATCATATGGAACTTAGCAACAGGACATACTAAGCGGACATTAGCGTTATAGACATGCACTCACCATAGATGGATCATATGGTTTCATAAGACACTTTTGACTATATCTAAAATCACTGATTAATACCATCACAGTGATAGTGGGTACTTCAGTACCCCACTGTCACTCAAAGACAGATCATCCAGACCAAAATAACCCAAAACCAACCAAACAAAAAAAAAACATCAAAGAGACAATGGTGACAAATGACCTCATGAATTAAATGGACCTAACAGACATCTACCTTAGCAAAATAGAATTCTCACTCCTCTCAGTAGCCCAGGGAAATTTCTCCAAAACCTACCATATATTAGGACACAAAGCATATCTCAACAAATAAAGAAAACTAACCATCCCGCATTCTATCTGACAGTAATGGCACAAAGCTAGGTAAACTGTGTAAGGTCTGCCAAGTGGTGCCATGAGTTCATGAGTCCTAGGCATCTCCTTGTTTGTCTTACTTCTGTAGTCTTAAAGAAAATTTCTAACCCATCAGTGCTCAGTCTTCAGGTGAACAAGAGGAGGATGACTTGATAATCCTCCTTGTTACTTAACTTCCTGACCCTTCTCTTACTACTCTTGGAGAATCTGGGTTGGAGAAGACCAGATCTGAGTCTCAGTTATGTCCAGCATGTAAGAAGAGTCTGGCATCCGGTGAGTGCTCTTGGCTTTATTTGACTTCGTGTCCCTAAAGTACAAAGACACCATAAAAATGCCAGGAGGGTGATCAGTGAGATGGGTCAGTGGGTGAAGGAGCTTGCCATCAAGGCTGATGACCTGACTTTGATGTCCAAGACACCCACACATGGTAGAAGAAGAGAACAGACTCTCACACATAGCCTTCTGATCTCCACAAGCATTGTGATGTCTATTTACTTATTTAGTAAAATAATTTAATGCCAGCAAGAAATAACACTGAAAGATTGTGATGCAAGAGAACAGTGTGATTTTAAGAAAGCTGAAACCATTTCCATAGAGGAGACTAAACTTTGTACATTGATCTAGTGAGGACTGGAATCTTCCCTCTATCACAATTAAGAAGAAAGATCAGGGCTCTCTGTGTTTCTGAGCCCTGAAGATTAGTGACATTTGCTGATAGGAGCAGCTATTGGGCCTTGTTTAATTTCGCACGCTGTGTGTTGATTTTAGAGCAAACTAGTGTGCGATCATTTGTATTTTATATTTTAGAGTATCTTACATTTTTCTTTGCGCATGAAACTATTTGTATTTTTTTCCCCTGTGAATTTGAGCAAAGCAAAGCCCTTCCTCCCTGACTCGAGACCCTCACATCAGAGGGATGTCACACATTTTAAACAGTGGACCTTTAAGAGTGCATAACTTTTTTTTTTAAATTATGGAAATGTTTTTATTAAAGGTTAGTTAGAAAATTCCATATTCTCTGTCAATAATCAGCTGTTCTATAAGCCATTCAGGCATTACATGTATATACTATTAATTAAAATTTTTCTTTAACAATCTCAAACATGTATATAATGAATTCTAGACATTGCCACCACTTCGCTCCCTCGTGTCTTTTCCTCACTTCCACTAATCTCATCTCCTCTGTACAAGCTCCTTCCCTTTCCTTTTGTGACTCACTGACTTCATACAGGGCCATCTGTGTGTCTATGGACGTGGAGCGACCCATTGGATGTGGTAAGCTCATGAGTGGGCACACTACGGCAGACAATGACTCCCCCTTCACAGTACCGATCACAGCCTATGAATGACCAGGGAGGGGTAGAGCTCCTGGGCCCCTCTATCCATGATTGTCTGTTGACAGGCCCAGCCTTGTTCAGGCACAGTGCAGGAAATCACAGCTTCTCTAAGTCCATGAATACAAAGTTTACGCCATGCCCAGAACATGCTGATTATGTAATCCAATGAGAAGCATGTCTTTGATACTTGTTTTAAGAAACAGGTCTGCCAATGGCCAGAATCGCTATTTTCAGCGCTGTGCTGAGCTCTGGCTAAACTCAGATGGATGGAATTTGCTTCAATTTTAATTTAAGAGAAGGTATTGAAAATAAGATCAGGGGCTGAGGGCTCTGTGGTAGCGTCCACGCTAGGTATATATAAAGCTGGGATTCTATTCAAGCACCCAAAATGTTTATGGTCAGGGTGTATGTCTTAGTGGTCAATGATTGTTTCTTGTATAGCACGTGCAAAGCCCCAAGTTCTACCCCTAGTACTGAAAATAAAAGTAAAATAAAATATTTTGAAAGTGGAGCCTAAGCCTCTAATCGGTTTCAAATTTTATGTAACTATCTGCACTCTATGTAAAATATAGAGATGATTTCTGTCTCTGTCTCTCTCTGTCTCTCTCTCATTCTATCTCTCTCTCTATCTATCTTTCCTTCTATCTATCTTTCTTTCTTTCTATATATATCAGGTATCTTCATATATTTATATGATATATATGTATCCCTGCAATACATATACAACACACACACACACACACACACACACACACACACACACACACACTGCAGGTGTTTTTCTTCTTCTATCTTTATCTATCTTTATTTTTAAGACAGTCTTTTTCTGAGCTTTGCAGATTAGGAATCTTCAGGGATCCTCTTGCCTCTGCCTTCTCTACTCTTGGGAGTATAGGCACATACTATTACACCCAGATTTGTCACATGGTTGTAGGGGATTAGAACTCAGATCCTCATGCGTACATAAAAAAATACTTTACTCACTGAACTGTCCACCCTTTTACTTTAATCTCCATAGCATCTATTTGGGCAGGATTCTATCCAAGAATTATATTTATATCATAATATTATAATACATTAAATCATCAAGGCAATTTGGCATTGACTAAATGGCCTAATGAAAGCTCACAGAGCAGAGAGGCAGTACCCAGCAGTTATCACCATTCACCATGGTAAGCTCATAGTGAGAACGGACCATCCTTGTCTTTCCAAGATCACTGATGACACTGAAAAAGAGACACTCTAGGCTAGTGAGCCAGCCCCAGTATTCCCATGGAGGTGATAATCAGTGTGACTATAAGCTCTGCCTTGTCTTGATTATGTATGAGACAGGGTTTTTAGAATTTTGAATTCCCAAGATGCAATGCTTTGACCGAGAGGCAGATAGACGCATGTATCTACAGATTTATATAGGTAGACATGCATGCATGGACATCAGTGTAGAAATACATACTATGGTGGTTTGAATGAAAAATATCTCATAGGCTCAAGTACTTGAATACTTGGTCTTCATAGTGGTGGTGTTTGGGGGAACTTATGGAACCTTTAGGAGGTGGAGCCTTGGTAGAAGAAGTGTGTCACTGGGGGTGGGCTTTGAGGGTTTAAAGTCTTACCCCACCTGCAGTTCACTCTCTGCTTGGTGCTTGCAACTGAAGATGTGATCTGTTAGCTTCCTGACCCAGCTGCCTGCTGTCATGTGTCTCCTAACATACTGGACTCTCTCTTTGGAATCATAAGCCAAAATAAATTATTTTTCATAAGTTGGTTTTGTTTTGTTTGTGGCAGTAACAGAAGCATAAGTAATATACATATATGTAGACAATCATGCTTGTGTAGACATACACATATATTTTGTTTGCTCCACTCATATTTATTTATGAGAAAGAAGTCACATTTTATCCTTATCTCCAGTTAGTTTCCATTTGACTATGAGAGAGACAGACAGACAGAGAGAGGAGAGAGACAGAGAAGAGAGACAGAGACAAAGAGAGATCAGAGACAGACAGACACACAGAGAGAGGTAGGTGCAGGAGAAGAGGAGAGAGGGGGAGAGGAGAGAAGAGAGAGACAGAGACAGAGAGAAGTGTAGGTGAGGAGGAAGAAGAGAGAGGAGAGAGAGATACACACATACACATTGTCAGACAGAGGAAGATTCCATGTCTTTCTTTACCTGGTGTTGGCCATGCTACAAATAGGGAATCAGAGCCCAGCACAGTGATGTTGCATGGAGGTTGGACATCTTCTGGAGTCCACACAGGCATCTGGACAAGGCAATCCTCACTCACATTGCTACCACCTCCAGTTCTCGCTTCTAACTTGTAAATGTACCTGAGGAAACCAAAACTATACTCAGCCAGTTTTTGAGGGATTGCAACAATGTTGGAAATTTGTAACAATTTGCGACTTATTTTCCGTGAGAAATGCTATTGTAAACATACAGTGTGACATAGACAGCACTCCTCTAGAGCGTCCCTATTGCTGCCTCCCGGACTCCATACTCATGGCTTCTCTGGAGGATCTCAGGAATGTCTTGGGGTGTGCTACTGGGCTGTGAAAATTCAATTTAGTCTTTTCTATTTCTAAATGGGTTGCGTTTTCAGGGAGATTCATTTAGAGGCAGAGATATTTAAATTGATCTGTTATTTTCCACAATAAAACTAAATTATTCTCTCTTCTCTGCACTGAAACATCTGTTGATGTAAGGTTTATCTTGTGTCTGCTGAGAAATGAATGGGGATGAATTGCAAATGTGTGACTCCTGCAGACCTAGCAGAGCAAGTCAAGGGGAGGGAAGGAAGAAGTGGTAGGTGATGGGTACAGGCTTTCCCAACCTCTTTGATGGCTAACTTGGGGGATATACCTCTTAATCACCATTTGATAATTTTTGAAGTTGGACATTGCACTTTTTATATTTGAATTTCCCATGCTTTCCTGCCAATCAGAGGATGAGTTCTTCCTATGTGAAAAGGTTCTCATGTAGACTCAGAACTAACGACAATTAACCCTGTCACCCATTACCGCACAGCTCAACAGTCGAATAGCATTTGAATGGGAACTACTCTTTCTCAACCTTGAACAGCTTACAAAGCTCACCTGCTGTTGGGCTCCAGGTTTTTATCAGTGAAACTCTGAGCATCTCTGCCCCCCACGAGAAGCAAGCTTCCATTACGCCTCAGCCGATATTGAGAAATGAGGCCGTTGGGTCTTTCCGGAGGATTCCAATATAGCTCCACGGTTGTAGAATTGATGATAATGTGTCGCGGTGTCACCCAAACTCCTGGCAAAAATGACACAATGAGGTTTTTATTGGGAGGATAAAATACGTTCCTATGAAATGACACGGCTCCCCTCAAGCCAGTGAGCCCTTATCTGTGGATTTAAGGCTCATTGTAGAAGAAACAAAAACACATTTCCAAACAAGGATTTGTTTCTCCTCTTGCTTTACTTTGGATTGTCTCCCCACCTGCCCTGGGAAGTTTCTGATGTCTGGGTATTGCTTTGAGTGTAATTGAGTCAAGGCTGGAAGAAAATCTGAGCGTTTGAAACTTTGATGCTCTTCTCTTGGGTTATAGGGAAGGAAGCACAGCCAAGTTTTTCCCAGAATCACAGTTCAGAAGGTTGGAATTTCTGCTTGCCCCTCATACCATGGGCTATTCAGCTCATCTTCCCTGGAATGCTTCCAGCACCTCATGGGCCTCACTCTCAGTTTTTCATGATTCTTCACTGCCTTTTACAGCAGTGGGGTCTCTCTTAGCTTTGCATCCTCTCCATACTTCCACCACATCTCCTTCCCTCTCTGTTTTCTGCCTCTTCCTCCCACACTTGTCTCTGTGGTGTCACTCTCGCTAGGTCATCCACGCTGAAGGCTACCTACGGTATATTTGATACTTACTCTCCCCTGGGCTTCAGACTTATGAATCCAACTGTTTATGAGACATTGCTATTTAGATAAATATTTGCACGTCAAAGCTCAAAGCACCAACAGTGGAACTCTAGTTTCTCCTGTTCACAGTTTACCTAGCTCCAAGCTTGGCTGTGGATTGATTTTCTTAGGCAAAATATACCTGTAGAATTATTACTTTAGGGCGCTCACCACCCCTGCTCTCCAGTCACTGAGCTATGGCAAACCCCAAAGGATCCTTTCTCCACTCCTGTCACTCCGGCTCCAACCACAGTGTCTCTCATATGCTTCTGTGCTAGCATCTACTTTTGCAGTTCTGGGGATTGAACTCAGCCATGGTGATGCTGGACAACTGACTACCATGGAGTTGCAGCCCAGCCTCATCTCCACCTTTAACCTGGTCCCTGTGGCTTGGCTTTACTGTGTAGCTAGAGACCAGCCCTGATCTCCTCTTCCCTAGTGCTAGGATTAAGGTATGTCCTGCTACTTCTGGTCATCTCTGTTTTAAGCCTTGGAACCCTTACAACACTCTCTGCTTATTTATGTACATTACACAGCACACGGCTCTTGGAGTTTTCATGCCTTTCCCTTCTTATCATGGCTTCTCTTGTTCCCATTTCTCTATCCTTGACCTCCTTAGCACTACAGTCTCCTCATTTGCAGACCTATGGCCACACCTTTTTCTATCTCCAAAATGCTTCATGCTCAGTTCTCGCTGCCACGAGGATTCTTTGCACTTCCCCTAGATAATCTGCTTCCAACACTCTAGGTTTTGCATCTTTTTTTTCAGTCTTCTGTATAGATTGTCCCATCCATGCAACTTGCTTGACATTTACTGTCTTCTAGCTTTTTCCAAGGAAATGCTGGCTCTGTTTCCCCCTGCCCCCAACATCCCTTCTATTTTCCTCACAACCCTGAAGACATAACCATCTTTGCTTTGATGTGTTCCTTATGCTGTTATAATGGGATGCTATTTCCACCCTGTACTGGCTGGTTTTGTGTGTCAACTTGACACAGGCTGGAGTTATCACAGAGAAGGGAGTTTCAGATGGGGAAGTGCCTCCATGAGATCCAGCTGTGGGGCATTTTCTCAATTAGTGATCAAGGGGGTAGGGCCCCTTGTGAGTGGTGCCATCCCTGGGCTGGAAGTCTTGGGTTCTATAAGAGAGCAGGCTGAGCAAGCCAGGGGAAGCAAGCCAGTAAAGAACATCTCTCCATGGCCTCTGCTTCCTGACCTGCTTGAGTTCCAGTCCTGACTTCCTCTGGTGATCAACAGCCATGTGGAAGTGTAAGCTGAATAAACCCTTTCCTCCCCAACTTGCTTCTTGGTCATGATATTTGTGCAGGAATAGAAACTCTGACTAAGACAAATTGGTACCAGCATAGTGGGATATTCCTGTGACAACCTGACCATGTTTTGGGGAGGACTGTGGAAGGACTTTGGAACTTTGAGCTAGAAGAGCCACTGGTTGTTAAGAGCTCTGTGGGATGTTCTGTAGGAGCTTGGAAGATCATGTTGAGAACAGTGCAGAGATGGAGGCCTGGCTTGTGAAATTTCAGAGGGAAGATTAAAGATTCTTATCAGGGTCATGTTGTTTTGATTGTGAAGATTCTATTGTTCTAGTTAGGTGGGGCTGAAGAAACACCTGTGATTAACAAGATACCAGAACTGCTAAAGTGAAAACTTTGCATTACTGGGACTATTGATGCTGGTTAGCTGGAACTAAGAAATTAGCGGTGATTAAGAAGAGACCAGCATCACTGAGGTGACATCTTCTGGGAAGTGTTTTCTAAGAGCACAAAGAGGCTGTGTTCCAGAGATAGCCAAGGTTGTACCTTGTGCTGCAGCAGGACTTGGTAGTGTGTAAGAGTCACCCAGGTGGCACTGGTTTTGACAGCACGAAGAGGTCATGAAGAACAGCTGAGGCTCGGCACAGTGAGAGGCCATGGAAGGCCATAAGTGAAGGTGCAGCCTCAGTTTGTAATTGATGGCCCAGGACTGAAGGTGTCATGCAAAGGAGTTGAGGCTTGGCACGGTGAAGACAGTCTATGAGAGGCTATTGGTAAAGCCTAGTTACAGCAGTATTTTGGGAATGCCAGTACCATGCAATGACCACCAAGGACAGCAGCAGCAGTGGAGTACAGGCATCTGGAGCTCAGAAGACAAGATGTGTGCTACAAAGAGCAGAGCTGGAGAAGTGACCAAAGTCCTTAGAGGAACCCAGAAGATTGTGAGTTGGATCCCAGACATTGGTTTTGCTTTTGATTGTGTCTGTGCCCTGAATTTTTCCCTCTTGAAGGAAGAATATATTTTAGTGGAGCCCACAGTTAAGAGACTTTGAATTTTAAAAGATATTGAACATTTTAAATTAATTGAACTTTTAATATGTAAAGACTGTGGGACTTTAGATCTTGGGGATGAATAAGAACATAAGGGTTGAGGCTTAATAGTGATGTGTTTGTGTGTCAAGTTGACAAGGGGTCGATTTACTGGCTGGTTTTGTGTGTCAACTTGACACAGGCTGAAGTTATCATAGAGAAGGGAATTTCAGATGGGGAAGTGCCTCCATGAGATCCAGCTGTGGGGCATTTTCTCAATTAGTGATCAAGGGGTAGGGCCCCTTGTGGGTGGTGCCATCCCTGGGCTGGAAGTCTAGAGTTCTATAAGAGAGCAGGCTGAGCAAGCCAGGAGAAGCAAGCCAGTAAGGAACATCTCTCCATGGCCTCTGCATCAGCTCCTGCTTCCTGACCTGTTTGAGTTGCAGTCCTGACTTCCTCTGGTGATTAACAGCCATGTGGAAGTGTAAGCTGAATAAACCCTTTCCTCCCCAACTTGCTTCTTGGTTATGATATTTGTGCAGGAATAGAAACCCTGACTAAGACACACCCCTTCTGCTACTTTAAAGCAAAACTATTTCCACTGAGGCAGGGATGGGATCCTCTGTCCTATTCTCTAACCTGTATCTACACATAGAAAACTAACATGGGCAACATATCTCCTGCACACACCAGGCAGTCTAGACAGTTACAGGAAGTACAGAGTTGACTAAGAGTCACTGTTTCACGGAGTTGATTCTTCAGCATAAAGATAAAATATATACAGAAGTGACAATTCAAGGTCTGTGCTTACTCTTTTAAAAACAGTGTTTTTTAAATTTATTTACTTTTTATTTTATGTGTATGAGTGTTTGCTTGCAAGTGTGCATGTATATTATGCACGCAGTGCCTGACGAGGGCAGGAGAAGGCACTCCTGGAACAAGAGATACAGATGACTGTACGCTACCATATAAATGCTAGGAACCAAACTCAGAGCCCTTCTGCAAGTGTATCATGTTCTCCTAACCACTGAGTCACCTCTCCAGCCCCTTAGGCACCCTAACAGATGTAGAGAAGCTGATGGAGAATCTGACGGTGGAATGGTGAGTCTGCCAGAGGATCTTATACCTCTTCTAAGGAGCATTACAGTAGCCATTCTATTTGGCTTCCTGAAATCAATAGCTTCTAACTGAGTGTGTCTCCCGAGCCAGTTACTCTGTAAAAGGTAAGATCTTGACATTTTTAGAAGAAAAAAAAAAAGGTTCAGGACAATTTATTCAGCATCACACCAAAGAGAGGAAACAGTCTAGATAGATTTCCAGGGGCCTCGGGTGCACCAGCATTCAAAAGAGCAATTGATTTTCTGAGAAGAAACCTGTCCATCTTGTTATCCCTCCACCCTGGATCTAGCATACCCGGAGGCCTAGGTTTCTCTGCCGACAGTTTCAACAATCATGTAGAGTTCAGACTCT
>JADRCC010576338.1:0-16554 GCA_019843855.1 Hylomyscus alleni
TACATGTCTTTGCCTAGATTTGTCATATGATCCCAGAGCTACCTCAGTTGCCGAAGGGATCTTTTGTTTAGTTTTGAGTTGAGTCCTAGGTGGCAAGGCTAGCAACCCTTACAGAGGATAGAGGAAGCGGACCTTCCTGCTCTCACTTTCCACGTGCTGTGATCAAAGGCCTGCACCAGCATGCCCAGCTAATAAGGGTCCTTTAAAAGGAGTACATGGCTACTTCAGACATAATGACACTTTGTTACAGTAAGGAGGTCAGGGAAGCAGATTACTAACATCTGCTATGCGTATTTCTGAAATGTCGAAATGCTTCTACACTGGTGTAGGATAGCAGTGGGCATAGATTCTCTAGGATCCACCATGATATCATAGTAGTTTCTAGTACAAGGCATGAGTTCCCTTCTGTTGAGCAGACCTTAAGTCCAATTAGGTGGTGGTCGGTTACCCCCAAGATGTACTTGCTGACCATTGCACCTTGGGGACATTGTGTGCTGGTGGGCATACATTTCTGTAAAGCCGCTCACCAGTTTCCTTCAGTGGAGCAATTGCTTCCTCATTCTGATCACTTTCGCTGAGTGGATTGGCTTAGGGTTTGTTGTCGTTGTTTGGGGGCTGGGGTGTCCTGGGGATGGTTGAGTCTGTGTCTCATATTATACCGTTGGCTCGCCCAGATTTTACTTTGTACCCAGGCTGACCTGCAAGTCACTCTGCTGATCCTCATGAGTACTACTGTGTCCAGCTTATTTATTTATTATCCCTTTCTAGTCAAGGCTAAGCAGGAAAGATAAATAAGAGTAAAATTTAATAATAAATAGGAATGTGTGTGTGAGTGTACATACATATATGATGGCATGAAGACTTTTAAGGTAATTTTTAGATCCAGTGTACCAAAGCTTAACTGAATTGCTTTGGGTACCTAAAATAGAAATGTGATACAAAGAAACAAGCTCCCTTAGGTCCCTTCACCCTGGCCACCACATTGTACATTTGCACACTGTGATCCAGAGCTGCTCATCTGATAAATTATTTCTAAGAGGTCGAGAGCACAATCCTAGATGGTAATTACAGGACAGGTTTAAAGATGACTGAACACTCCATTCCTATTCCCACAGAAAGCAGGGACCAGAGTAGCAATAGTTTCCTCCTTAACAAGTGCCTGCTAATCTAAGTAATGAGCAGCAACCACCATAGCACAAACCTGACTCTAGGAAGTTAAGAACTGGAAGAATCTGTTCTCTGTTTCCTCACTTCCTGTCAGTGATGACTTACTGGGGCGTGCAAATTGCTCGCCACTGGGCTATCTTGTGACCTAGGAAAAAGGAAATTTTCTTTCAAGCTGTTGTTAATTAAGAGAAATCTATTGATTTGGTTCTAATAAAAGGATTTGGGGAAAACCTGATTAATTTTCCCACTTGCTTTGAACAAAAATAGGCAAGCTTGGGACTGGAGAAATGGCTGAGCAGTTAAAAGCATTTACTGCTCTTTCAAGGGACCCAGGTTCGGTTCCTAGCACTCAGGCATGTTAGGAGTCTCACAGACATCTCTAACTGCAGCTCCAGGAGATCTGATGCCTTCTCTGGACTCCTCGGGTGCCTGCACTCACAAAATGGACAAGCATACACAAAAACACGCACATCCACAGATAGTTAAGAATAAATATGGGGGAAAGCCCTAACATATTGGGGATGGTAATCCCACACTCCGGAAGCAGAGAAGGTCTGATCTCTGTGGGTCTGAGGACAGCTTAGTCTACATATTTTCCAGGACAGCCAAGATTACATAGTGAAACCCTTTCTGGGTCAGGGAACAGGGGGAGAGGAGGGCCTTAATTTTTTTAGAGGCAATCTTGTTCTTATATAATGTCTCTTATAAAAGTTTTTGTCCACGATGCTTAGAAGAAAGGCTGAAAGCTGGGTGAGAGCCTGGTGGGTGTGCACCATGGTTCATACTTTGATACCTTTGCCTTCCCCTCCCCCATTTACTATTCATCAGGTAAATAAACATTTTACATTGTCATTGGTCACTATGACAGGGCGGCTGTGGGTTATACTTTTGTCCTTTCTAAACTTCCTGCTCCATGGGCCTGCTGCAAACAGACCATGCAGTGAAAGCGCTTTGTAAGGGATGGCCACAATGCATGGTGATTGTCTCTTAACTATTACTACCACTGTTCTTGTTGTTTCTGATGAGGTAGCATTTAATGGTGCTTATTCACTTACCGAATGCTGTCTGTTATGATAGCTATCGTTCTTAGGCGCTCATGCTCACTCATTTGCATCCTTAGGGTAATTCAGAATGCCTACAGCCTTTGGCTTGCTGGGCCGTTACTTTCTTTCCTAAGTTAAGCTGCATAAGAGACTTGACTTAAATGTGTAAGCCTTCTGATTTCTATGCTTTGTCATAATTTCATTGTGAAATTTTTGTCAAATGTGACAATATAAATTGTAAAAATTTTTCTATTAATTCTTTTGGTGTTTTTTGGTATAGGGTCTCTCTGTCTCCCTGGCTACATAAATACTTGCTGTGTAATCCAGACTGGCCTCGAGCTCACAGAGTCCTCTCTGTCTCTGCCTCCCAAATGCTGGAACCAAAGACATGTGCCACAAAGACTAAATTTATTAATTTTGATTATTTCATATATGCATGCAGTGTATTTAGATCATATCCACTGCCCTTAGGTCTTCACAGATCTTACCCATCCCCGATTTTGTTTTTTCTTCTTCTTTTTAGGGAATGACTTTATAAAAATAGAAAGTACTTACTAGCTAGCAGCACAGGTTTTAAGATTCATTTTTACTTATGCGTTTGAACATGTAAGTGTATGCCATGTGTATAGGCCTTCCCCTAGAGTCCAGAAGAGGGTGTCAGGTCCTCCCCACTTGTGAGCTGCAGCTGCACCTGGTGTTCCGGAAGAGCGCAGGAAGCACTCTTACCCTCTGAACTGGGTTTCCAGCCCTGTCATAGAATTCTTAACCCTTGCTTTTAGTCAGTTTTTTAGAAGATGGTTTTATATCTTAGCTCCACTTCTTAAAATTATTTTCTGAGAGGACAGCAAGATAGCTGTGCAGGAGAGAGCGTTGCTGGAGGCTTGGATGTCGGGGCAGCCTGGGTGACTGTATAGTAATACACGCCGTCTCCTAGGAGAGCAATCTCACTAGTCCTCAGCGATTCTGAAGCCCACATGGGCTTGTGTTGCCAGAACTACTTATTCTACATGCAAGAAATGCTTGTTTAGGGCCCAGTCCGAGTGCCTACAAGCAGTTTCCTGATTGGCCATTCTCTGTAACTCTTGTTCCGCCCTCTGAGCTGCTGCCCTCTTCTGTGAAAATTGGTTCATGCTTAGAGCAATGTAGTGATGTTCTGTTTTTGTTGTTGTTGTTGTTGTTGTTTTATTTAGAAATTTTTTTACAATATATTTTGATCATATTCTTCCACACACAACTTTCCTTTCTCTCTCTCTTAAAAAAAGAAAAAGAAAAACAACAAAATATGAAAGTCAAAACAGGCAAACTAAAAAAGGAAAGTCAGTAGGACAAAAAAAATGGAACCAAAACAAATCCATGGAGCCTGTGTTGTGTTGGTCAGCTACTCTGTGTGGGCCTGCCCTCGCGTGCAGCTGATACACTTGCCACGCTTTGTTGGTCACTTGCTGAGTCAGCCATGAGGAGGTGAAAGGAGAGAACATTGTTCCTAGAAGTTGTCCTACCTATGACATCCGTGATGCGGCCGTGATGCGGCTTGCACTGTCCCTAACAACAATAACAGGAAAACATCGTAATTTACCTTTCTCAGCAGGTATCAACTGAAAATAGCCTCTTGGCTGGGGTAGGACCCTGTGTCCACTTCCCCTTCTCAGCACCAGGACCCCGTGTGCTAGAGCCTGTGCAGGTCTTGTGCCCTGCCCCAATCTCTGAGCTCATGTGTAGCATCCTCTTGCTTCTGGAGGAGGCTGTTTCTTGGAGTCACCCACCACTGCTGACTCTTGTCATCTTTCTGTCTCCTCTTTCCTGAGGACCTCTGAGCCTTGAGGGGAAGGCTGAGATTGTGACATGCCAGCTCTCTGCACGTGGTCCCGTTGTGGGACTGTGTTATTCCCATCTACTGCGAGAAGCTTCTCTGAGGAAGGCTGAACAGTGCCCTGACTCTGTCTGTGGTTTGTCCACACAAGGCTGGGTGTTCAGAAGCTCCTTGAGCCCAGACTGGTACAACCTCCTTAAACCCGCTGGCCATTCCTGTGACCATGTTATAAAGCCACATCTGTGGTTCTTCACGAGCAAACCTCTGGCCTTTGAACTAAGAGTGAAGCTGCTATAGAGTTAAAACTCAAAAAAATTGTATGTGTGAATGAGAGTTCTCCTTACCATCTGTACTGTTCAGATTTTTTTTTAAAGACAGAGTCTTTTATGACCCCCACTAATCTCAAATTCACTGTATCGCTGAGGGTGATCTTCTGCCTACACCTTCCAAATTCTAGGATTATAAGTATATACTACCACACTTAGCTTATACCTATTATTACTATTACTATTATTGTTGTTGTTATTATTATCATCATCATCATCAAGATTACAAGCAATCCACAGTGTGTATGTGAAGGTCAGCAGACAACTTTCAGGGACTAAGTTCTCTCCTTTAACTTCACAGGGCTTTTAGGAATCAAACTCAGACCTTACCTGCTGAGCCATCTTGTCAGCCCACTTTTTTCTTTCTTTTTTATTTTTTTCTTTGTTTGTTTGAGACAGGATTACATTGTGTAGCCCTGGCTGTCCAGTAACTGGCTCTGTAGACCAGGCTGGCCTTGAACTCACAGAGATCTCCCTGCTTCTGCCCCCCAAGTACTAGCACTAAAGGTGTGTGCCACCACTGCCCAGCAATCAGCCCATATTTTAAAATTGTTCTTTTTCCTAATACTATTTCTTTCTTTGGGAAATTTTTTATGAGTGTACCAGAAATGTGAACCGGTTTCACTTTCAGCCTTCCAAGTCTTCACTCTTTTATTGTTCTCTATTGCTTGCAAACTGAACAGCTCCCTTTAGTTTGTGTCTCTTGTATATGTATCCATATATACTGTATATTTTACAGCGAAAGCTAGCTGATGCCCCCAGAATCTGCCTAAAATCTCCTCATGTAGCTAAGTTTATTAAATGTGATTTATTTTAGCTAGTGAAAGCCGCCCGTCTTTCCAGTTGCTGTAGGAGAGTTTTTCCACTAGCAGATTGCTTACTGCCTTTTCAGCTTATGCTAAAAGGGAACCATTTTCAACCCCCTACATTGTTCAGGCTCAATGCCACAGACTCAGTTTAGCCTTTTGTTGTAGCAAGACTATGCCTGAGTATTTAATTTTCTTATCAAACAGCTCTTATTTCATAGCAAACCATTATACATTTTGGCGACTTAACACCATAATTTTATTTTTCACCTGTCTGACTTGACTGAAAGGCCTGTCTGCCCAGGGTCACACGACCCTTATGGCTGCCTAAGCCAGCCTAAGCTCCCATGTTCTGTGAGCTTTCTTTAAGTGTTGTTTTCACATTCTTTATTGATGTTCTGTTGACTAAGCGAGTAGCACAGCCAAGGCCAGAGTTAATGTGGAGGGATGAAATGGGAGCCTGCAAACCACATTATATTCACATGGAATCTTCTAGAATAGTTAGATTGCAACAGTTCCAGCTCCACATTACGTGCCCTTGAGTTGTGTGCAACAGTTTTCTCTCCTATAATGGAGGATTAACAATACCTAGCACAGGGTTGAGGGGAGGCATAAGTTCTCAGTGACTGCTTGCTTTTGTTTTAATATGTGAAGGGACATTTTTGTTATGGTGTTTTAAAACAGGATCTCCCACTGTAACTGAAGCTGGGCTGGAACTCACTGCATAACTCATAGCAGTCCTATGTGTTCAGCCTCCTAGTGCAGGCTCTGTGTGAGCCACGGTGATCCTACTCAGCCTCCTGGTGTGGGCTCAGCCTCCTGGTGTGGGCTCAGCCTCCTGGTGTGGGCTCTGTAAGCCTGAGCCACTGGGCTCCCAGCTGTTTATTTTTATTGTTCCACTTGTCACATGCATTTTATTCCATCAGATTTTATTCTAGGATCAAATTTCCTACTTGGAAATTTTTGTTTGATTATTAAAAAGTAATACTTTTATTCTCACATAAAAAGAACAAAAGTAGAAAAATGTATAAAGAGAAGCAGATATTCCCTGACATCTCGTGGAATACAGTCCTGAGTTATAGGGCCTTTTTCTGTCTTATTTTCTACTAAAGGCATACATGTACTTCTTTGTCTGGAAGACATGTCCTTGAAGAAAGAGACTGTTTCTGAAAAATCCCCTGCTTTATATTTAGGACTAGAAGAGAGACTGTATGTGAAGGATTTAGCCCAGGCCTTACAGATCATATCTACACGTCACCCAGCGCTGTGACTGAGGAGTCCCAGAAACCTTAGTGTTAGCTAAGGGAGACCTGTGCTTTGAGAACAAGATATCTCAATGAAACTGGGAGGGTGGCACTCCTGGCCACCATTTCTCTGAGACAGTGACTCCTAGGGTAGAGTAAGGAGGATTACAGAGAAGCCCCAGGGCAGTCAGTCAACAGAGAGACCCCGAAAAGCTCTATTAGGAAATGAGCCCCTTCTCCTCCACAGCCACGTGCACATGGTTTAATTGTTGAGAGCCGAAGTTTTGCCACTGGTCATACAGTGACACATTCTTGACATTCAGACAAACCTTTTCTTTATGTTTTAGTCAAAGAACTTTGGCAGAGATCACAGAACTTATCCATACTGCTCTCCTGGTGCATCGTGGGATAGTAAACTTAAGTGAATTACAGTCGTCTGATGGACCACTGAAAGACATGCAGTTTGGAAACAAAATAGCTATCCTGAGTGGAGACTTCCTTCTAGCAAATGCCTGCAATGGACTAGCTCTTCTACAGAACACCAAGGTAAAAGCAGAGAGGGCTCACTTGTGCCGGCACAGCCTCGGTTGTCTCATGCTTGGCTACGGAAGCCACAGAGGTCTGTATGCCCTGCTGCTCAGCTCTTCCGTGTGGATACTCACCGAAACTGGCAGTGTCAACATGAGGTAAAAGAGACTAATGCTAGGAAACACTTTTGAAGAACAGGTGTGGTGGCATGCATTCTGAGACAGAGGCAGGCTGATCAGGAGTTCAAGGTCAGCCTAGGCCTCAGAGCCAAGACCTGTTTTCAAAAAAGAAAAAAACAAACACTCAAGAGGATGAGGCAGGAGGATTACCAAAATTTCAGGTCTCTAGAGTAAGCCCAAAATAAAAATCCAAATAGAAATCCAAACTAAAAGAGCAAGCTGAGGATGTAGCTCAGGGTTAGGCCGTGTGCAAGGATGGTAGGAAGAAAAAGAGGCAGGAGAGGTGGGGGGGAGGGGCAACAAAAAAAAACGCTTAAAGCCTTTGAACTATTTTAAAATATGTATCTGAAAAACATATTCTGGAATGGGAAAAATTGATGTGCAATTTGTAGATTTATTTGTAATAGTAAAAAGTTAGCAGATTAAATGTCAATAACAAAGGGGTTAAGTGATATAGCTAAATGTATGCTACCTAGGCATTAAAATTTTGTAAAATGTTAAATAGCATAGGAAAGTATCCACATCATAATATGTGCTTGCGAAAATAAGACTAAAAAGTAACTTATACATACTAAGCAAGTTCTTACCTATGTTACAAAAAGAACCCCCAAATCTGAAGGAATGAATAAACAATAATAAGCTACAAGGAAATGTATCAGAACGTTAATTAGACCACTGCTTTGTGATTGTAGATAGTCTTTGTTAGAGTTTTGTTTGTTTGAGACAAAGTTTCACTGTGTGACCTCAAGTTCGTAGTGATTCTCTGGGCTCAAATTCCCAAGTATGCTGAGGCAAAGGATTGTGGGAGTTTTCTGGCTACTGGCCTAGCTCCAGGTGCAGTGAAGGGCCTCTGTGTGCTCATGGGCTTGAACTTGTGATCCTCAGCTTCTGAAATGATGAGATCACAATCCCATTTCACCAGTACCCAGCCTTAAAAATTTGTTCTTTAGGGAGATAGAGGACTGGAGAGATGACTCAGTGTTTAAGAGCACTGGTTGCTCTTCCAAAGGACCCAGCTACCATGTGGCAGCTAACAACAGTCTATAACTTCAGCTCCAGGCAATCCAGTGCCCTTTTCTGGCATCTGTGGTCACTGCTGATGAAGAGATGGGTGTGGTAGGAAGAAAGAGAGAGGCAACAGAAGGAGGAAGGAAGTCGGGGAGGGGGGAGGGAGGAAGTGGAGGGTGCAGACAAAATAAAAATATCAGTAATACAATATTAGATATGGCTGAGAAACAAGCTAAACTATGTGAATAAGCATCCATTACTTTAAGTTGGGTGTGATGGCAGACACCTTTAATGTCAGCACCCAAGAGGCAGAGCAAGCAGATCTCTATGAGCTGGAGGACAGCTTGGTCTACAGAACAGATTCCAGGCCAGCCAGAGCCTGCCTCAAAAATAAATAGCCACATAAATAAGTAAGCAAGTAATTAAGTAATGTACTTCATGAGGCATAGGGAAGAGTGGCCTGCATGAGTTTATTTATGTGCAGAAAGAAGCTTGGCGGCATCAGGAAGATGTGGTGCTGGAAGAACTGAGAGTTCTACATCTTGAGATGCAGACAGCAGCAAGAGACTGTTTTCTGTAGGCAGCTAGGACATGTGTTCAGATGCCTGTGGAAGCCAAAAAAGGTTGTCAGATCTCCTGAGACCTAGAGTTACAGATGGTTGTGAGTCACCATATAGGTGCTGAGAATTGAACCCAGGTCCTCTAGAAGAACAGCCAGTGTCCCTAACTGCTGAGCTATTTCTCCAGTCTCCTCTTATACTTTAAATAAGTATATACTTCTTGTATTTTAGAATTAGATAATACATATTTTTAAAGTTCTTATTTTAATGTAGATGAAGATTGTCTTAGTTTGGGTTTCATTGCTGTGAAAAGACACCATGACCATGGCAACTCTTATAAAGGACAGCATGTAATTGGGGCTGACTTACAGTTTCAGAGGTTCAGTCCATTATCATCATGGCGGGAAGCATGGCAGCATGCAGGCAGGCATGGTGCTGGAGAAGGAGCTGAGAGTTCTATATCATGATCCAAAGACCATAGCAGGAGACTGTCTTCTGCAGGCAGCTAGGAGAAGGGTCTCTTCCACCCTGAAAGGAGCTTAAGCATAGGACCTCAAAGCCAACACCCACAGTGACACACATCCTCCAACAAGGCCTTGTCTACCGCATCTCCTAATAGTGCCATTTCCTGGGTCAAGTATATTCAAACCACAAGTTATATCCTCTGCTTTTAAGAGAAAATAGTACGATAATGCTGAATATCTCTCTTTTACCTGTGTGGGGAATAGGAATTCCCTTCATGAACAGATTAAGAGGCTTAGACGTCCTTCCGCTTGAGCTAACCTCTTGCTTACTTGCTCGCTCGCTTGCTTGATCTCAGACACCTCTCTACTCTATCTGCATCATGCACTTGGTTGGGTTTCACTAATTTTATCACTGGGATCCATATGTTAGGGCAAGAGCAAATCTTTAATTGTCCCTGGGGGTCACTGGCCTTCTGGTCTGTCTTGCCTTTCTGTCAGACCTGTGGTTTATAAGAAGTGTAGAACTTACTTGGAAAAGGGGGAGCCTCCAAAAGTGAAAGTTTGGTAGAGATTTGCGGGTTCATTGGGCTGCACATGATAACCCATAAGTACAAACAGTGGCCACTATACATTAGATCCAAATACCCAAGAGGAGGAAATATTCTAGATCTGTTACTTACATGCACCTGGTTCTGTATTTGGGGAATTAGCCTCAACATGGTCTTAGCTTGGAAAAGCCACTGAGGCTCATTTCTTTGAGACAGATTCCCTTTCATTGTCAGGTTATTTCCCTGGCACTAGTCTGCGGTACTGGGTAAACCCAGGGTTTCATTACTCGATAGTCAAGCGAACTATTGATGTTATCCCAGCCACTTTGAGCTGTCTTCCGAAAGTGTAGCGGTGGCTTATGTGAAAGTGCACTCATGCCACAGTGAAGCAGACAGTGTTTAAGCTGCTCCCCGTTGTGGGGAGAACATTTAAAACCTTCTCTTCCTTTAGCTAGCTTGTGTCAGTCACACATTCTTTCTTTCACTGTGGTTCAAATTCAGTAAAAATGGAGGTTTTATTACCATCAAAATCAAGTCAGATCCACAGTCTGTGAAATCTGCTCATGGTATTTAGCATTCAGAGGCATCACTACACATGTTCCAGAACCTAAGACCTCCACCATCTGCTCCAGTAGGCACCGGATTTCAGCAGCACTGCTTGGTTTACAAAGAGAAGACCAGGGAAAAATAAAAAGAGCCCTCAGCATGTTTGACAGCAGTGCCTGAGAAATAGGAATGGCCTGGACCCTCCCCTGTGGGAGCCCCGCACCTCCACAGCCTCTGCACACATTGTTCCGTTACATTTGCATTGTGTCAAGCCCCTGCACTGCAGCAGATAACCCCTTTTAACAATTCTATGTCTCTTCTGAGGTTGGTGGTTCTGCTAAACTTAAGCCTTCATCCTGTGCATCTCTCCCCTTCATTCCAACCTTGGGTCTTCTTCACTTTGCTCTTCAAAGGGTCCCGAAGGATACACAGGCTCGGTACCAAAAAATGCGTCACCAGCTCATTTTCTGTGAGACCGGAGTGCCATGTCCAGAGGTCTGTGATTGATCTCCAGATGTAGGCATTCCTTAACCCTCACTTGAGCAGAACAGATGAAGTCCAAATTGTGTGACAATATTGTGAACTGCAGAGACAGTAGAGAAAGTAAGTGTGTGAAGTTCAGTGCTCTCTAACAACGCCTCCCTGTATTCAGGACCAGCTCTTGCAATTAAATGCTTGGTTCTGTTTTCTTCGAAATAGTATTTAAAGGAACATGAATATTTCATAGCAGAGGGCCTATTTTATTAAACTAGATTTATGACTAAAAATGATTATTATCTTGGTATAGTTGGACTATTTAATTTCCTTTTATAAGAAAAAAATTGTCAACAAAGGCAAAATAAATAGACACTGCAGTAATGAGGGACCAGGCAGAACATGAAACAGAATTTCTGTTTATAATGTGTCACTGTTTTTCACAGTGACAGCCTGCTTTTTTTAAAATGATATATATTTAACTTGATGATTAAAGTTGGCATGTTTGCAGCAGTTTTAATATTTTATGGCTTATTCATTCTACCAGTTTTCTATTTTCTTCTGCTAGTGGGTTTGTATACAATCTCTATGGTATATTTCTCTGGGTAAACTGTGAGCTGAAGGTTTCTGCAGTTGGACAAAATTCAGAACTGTTTTATTATTACCAAGGGGAAAATTAGCAAAGTCAATTATTCCCCCTTTGACTTTTCCCTAAAGATATCAGAGGTCTTCTAGGTTATGCCTCAGTAACACTTACATTTTAAACATTCCTGAATAGAGAAATTGGTATACTAATCCTGAGACGATAGTCTTTTTGTCTTATAAAATAGTCTTAATACAGACAGACTCAAAAGTACAAATTTACAGGATTTTGAATTCAAGAATGACTTTAAAAATCAGTGGTTAGCTATTCATTCATTCAGCTATGGACTTTTTTATTCTAGTAGTCCATCATTTAAAGACCTGGATTAAAAACACCTCAAGCTTTTGAAGTCATCAGTTCCCTTATGCTGTTGATGTAGTTACTCATGTAGAGTATGCTAGAATACTCTGATCATGTGTTCATCCCTGAATCTAAATTTCTAGTTTTGAGCGTCAAGTTATTACAGAGACATATTAAATATTTAGAGGGAGGCCATAAAATAGAAAAACACTATGATTTGTAAAGATTTTTCAAAAAAATATATGTGTAGTGTGTGAGATTATGTGAGTGTCTATGTACCATGTGCATGCCAGAGCCGTTGGAGATGAGAAGAGAGTATCACATGCTTTGAAATTGGACTTACAGTGGTTATGAGCTGCCATGTGGATGAGGGAACCGAGCCAGGGTCCTCTACAAGGGTAATAAGAGCTCTGGAGTGCTGAGCCATCTTTCCAGCCACTATAACTTATCATTTAGAAAACTGTTACAGCTTTTCTTTGGTATTTATATAGGCTGGATTTAGATATTAAGATTATGCCGAAGTACAAATGAGACTATTTTATTTAGAGACTACTTATAATTTTTTTTAAGAGAGGGTTATTTTATAGTGATAAACCTAACACTTAAAGAAATAAATTCACATTGCTGCACGAGCATGCCTGTGTGGGCACACACACACACACACCACTCATTTTTATTAAATGGGCCTATTGCTGTTCATCAGATGAGAGGCTGGGAATCAGGCTGGTCCTATCTGACACCCAAGAGCATGGCTATGATGTCACTCTTGGGGCTATTCTATTAAGCATCAGTGACTTACATTCCTAAATAACTGGCAGCACAGATGTACTCCTTACGAGTGATATATCTCCTTATGTTAATTTTGTCTTCCTACAGGCATAAATATGCTGTTTACAAGGAAGGCTTTTGTTTGTGTAAATATGTTCAATTTATGCATATAAACCTCTTTTTATATGTTTGTGTGCATGTGTATATGCATATATATGTAGATATATATATATATATACTTGTATGTATATGTGTATTTATTTAAGTGTGTGTTCATGTGGGTGTGAGGATAGCATGTGTATATACATGTAAAGGCCAGAGGCTAATGTCAGTGTCTTCTTCAGTTGTTCCTTACTTTATTTATTTCCTTCCCTCCTTCCTCCCTTTCTTACTTATTTTAAGATTTTAAGACAGAGTCTCACTCTGTATCCCTTACTGAACTAGAACTTGCTATACAAACAGGTTGGCCTTTTTACTGCTTGGCTCTGCCTCCCAAATGCTGGAATTAAAGGCATATACTAGCATGCCCAGCTTCCACTAAGTTTTTTGAGGCAGGGTCTCCCTGAATCTGGACCCTGGGGATTGGCTCAACTGGCTAGCCAGCAAGCCCCCGGGAGCCTGCTGCCTATACCTCCTTGCAGAAGAGCAAGCCTCATCTGTGCATGGCAACACTTCCTGACCAGGCCATCTCCTCACACTTCTTGACCAGGCCATCTCCTCACACCTCCTGACCAGGCCATCTCCTCACACTTCCTGACCAGGCCATCTCCTTACCCTTCCTGACCAGGCCATCTCCTCAACTTCCTGACCAGGCCATCTCCTCACTCTTCCTGACCAGGCCATCTCCTCACACTTCCTGACCAGGCCATCTCCTCACACTTCTTGACCAGGCCATCTCCTTACCCTTCCTGACCAGGCCATCTCCTCAACTTCCTGACCAGGCCATCTCCTCACACTTCTTGACCAGGCCATCTCCTTACCCTTCCTGACCAGACCATCTCCTCACTCTTCCTGATCAGGCCATCTCCTCACACCTCCTGACCAGGCTATCTCCTCACACCTCCTGACCAGGCCATCTCCTTACCCTTCCTGACCAGACCATCTCCTCACACCTCCTGACCAGGCCATCTCCTCAACTTCCTGACCAGGCCATCTCCTCACACTTCCTGACCAGGCCATCTCCTTACCCTTCCTGACCAGGCCATCTCCTCACACTTCCTGACCAGGCCATCTCCTCACACCTCCTGACCAGGCCATCTCCTCACCCTATGATAAGTAGGCTGCTATTGGGGTTTTTAGTTTGTTTATCCCGTCTGTTAACATTAGTTTTACATTCTAACTTAAAGACATACGAACGTAAGTATACAAACTTAAAGTTTCCCCTTCCTCTATCATATACGCTTAATATAGGCATTTTTTAAGGCATTTTTAAAGGCATTTTGAGATCTAGATCAATTGTATAGAGTACTTGCAGGCCCTGGACTTTGTCCTCAGTGTTCAGGATCAATGGTCATTATGATAATGTGTTTATACCTTTGCTCGAATAAGTTACTTAGGGAAATTATTTATTGGGGGGAGGGTGTGCTTTGAAGACATTGTCTCATAGAGCCCAAGCTCTCGTCAAACCTGCTTTGTGTCTGAAGTTGGCCTTGAATTCTTGATCCCCACCCCTCCACCAACTGCGGATTACAGGCATGCGCATTGACTCACACTCAGCAATTACTACAGTAATATCTTTAGCCTCTTTAGTTTGACACCCAAAATTAATATTTTGCCATGCATTAATCTACTTATGTGTAGATATTCATGGCCAGAGTATGTAGGTTCAAAAGGTAAGTAGGTTGTTATGTAACAATAAGAGGCCTTCTCTATGTCAGTTAAACAGAAAAGTCAAAATACCATCATGAAAATACTTTAGAATTCCAAAATAAATTATATTCTTCTGCTTTTTCCTTATCATTTGCAAACATAGATTCATATTAAATAGACCTGACTTTCTGAGTCTGCTTCCTTGGTTTTTAAAGTAATAAATTATTAAATATTAATATATGTAAAGTATACTAAAAAACTAGAAAGCAAACTAATATCATGTCTTTTAAAATGCACTATCTCATTAAAGCCTTGAGTGAAAACAATGTAATGTAGTATTTCTTCGGCATAGTAAGGTCACATGCCATCATGTAAAGTGAATGTTTCTTTCTAGATCTGACCAACTGGAAATCTGGCAACAAAATAGAAGAGGCTTGAACTCATGCCAGGCAGTGGTGGTGCACGCCTTTGATCCCAGCACTTGGGAGGCAGAGGCAGGCAGATTTCTGAGTTCCAGGACAGCCTGGTCTACAGAGTGAGTTCCAGGACAGCCAGGGCTGCACAGAGAAACCCTGTCTCGAAAAAAAAAAAAAAAAAAAAAAAAGCTTGAACTCAAAACACCTTTGTCTTAGTTAGGGCTTAACTGCCGTGAATAGACACCATGACCAAGTCAAGTCTTATAAAGGACAGCATTTAATTAGGACTCGCTTACAAGTTAAGAGGTTCAGTCCATTATCATCAATGGGAACAGGGTAGCATCCAGGCAGGCATGACTGAGAGTTCTACATCTTCATCTGAAGGCTGCTAATAGAAGACTGGCTTACAGGAAGCTAGGATGAGGGTCTTAAGCCCATGCCCATAGTGACACACCCACTCCAATTAGGTCATACCTCCCAATAGTGCCACTCCCTGGGCCAAGCATATACAATCATCACACCCTCATGAAACAAAACAAATGCTGCATTCTCTAGAAGCACAAATTTTTAAGTGTGTTGAGCTGAGTCTGCACCGTGCTTATCTACACTGGCTATAGTAATCTTTTTCTTGTTTTTTGAGACACAGTTTCTGGGTAAGATGGCCACAAGGCACAAGAGTTAAGAACAATTCAATCTTGACCCATTAACTAATTCTGTGACTCTGTCTTCTGGGCTCCACACATGTGCCATGGTGCACACATACATATACCCTCTACATCATGCACGCACGCACTATAAAATAATTATTTGTTGCCTCTGCATCCTAAGTGTTAGAATTAAAAGTGTGGATCATCATGCCTGATACTTGATTTGACTTTTTTAAATATTATTTTAGTTCTTTGAAAATACCATACAATATATTTTTATCATATTTAATCCCTCTTCCAATTTTCTTTTCCGTATCCACCTTCTTTACCTCAACCCTCCTGCCCACCCAGCTTGAGTTGTATCCCCTGTTGCACACCAAGTCTAGTTTGTGCTGCACAGACTCGAGGGGGCTTGCCCCAGGGTGTGGTTGACCAACAGCTTTAAAGGAGACTGCTACTCCCTCTCCCAGAAGTTTCCAAATGCCAGGAGCTTCCCAATTAGTGGTGAGATTTTGTGCCCGTGTTGCCCAACGTCTATGCTGGGATTGTGTCTGACTTACCATGCTGCCACAACTACCCTGTTGTGTCTGGAAGACATTGTTTCCTGGAAGTCATCTCTGCAGTCTGTCCAGCCACCATTCCCCCAAAGTTCCCCGAGTCTTAGGGAAGAGTTATGATTGACACATCACATTTAGAGCTGAGCACTCTACAGTCTCATATTATCTGGATGTTGATTAGTTGAAAAGGGCTTTCTAATGATGGTTAAGAGATGTTCTGATCTATGGGAAGAGTGAGAAGTCATTTAGAGTCATTATAATACATAACAGCATAATAGTTCTCCCCTAGGGCCAATGAACCATGTACCTGTAGGCTGTTGACTCTGTTAACACTGACAGGAGTGGGATCCATCTCATGGAGTGGGCCTCAGAGCCATACAGAATGTCATTGGCTACTCCGTAACATTTATGGCAGTGTTGCATTGTAGCATACCTTGTCAGGTCATCATCATTGTAACTTGTGGGATCCCCAGGAGAGTGCCGATACTCACTCTCTCTTCTAGCAGCATGGGTCTCGCCCTCCAGCACTATGTGAGCTAAAAAGTTATAAAAGAAAAGGGAGTTTGATGCACGACTGTGATCCTCACACTTAGGAGATAGAAACAGGAGATCATGAGTGTGCGGTCATCCACCATGTAACAAGTTCGAAGCCAGCCAGGGCTGCATGAGACCCTATCTCAAAACCTTTTTAAGCCGGGAGATGGTGGCGCA
>JADRCC010576339.1:0-35407 GCA_019843855.1 Hylomyscus alleni
TTGAAAGAACCTGAGGAGAAGGGCAACCCTGTAGGAAGACCAGCAGTCTCAATTAATCTGGACCCATGAGATCTCTCAAACAGGAAGCACGTACCCACTGATAGGAGGCCGCCAACACACATACAGCAGAAGACTGCCGGGTCTGTGTTCAATTAAGAGATGATGCACATAAACTTTAAGAGATTGGAGGCACCAGGGAGTTTAGAATCAGGTGGGATGGGGCCATGGGAACATCTACATGGAGACAGGGGTGTGGAGAAGAGGTATGGAATATGGAGCAGTCGGAGGGTGGGTGGGTGGTTGGGGAATAAAATATGAGTGTAATAAATAAATAAATAAATAAATAAATAAATAAATAAAACTGATGTTCCTTAGCTTTTTTTTTTGATTGTTTAGTGAGGAAGGCTAAATAGCAACACTGAAAAATCTGACCATAAGTGGACATATCATACATCAATTTCTGAAATTTTGACTTTTTGAGACAAATCATTCCATATTATTGGTGTCTCCTGACTATTTAAGATTATGCAGAAACATCATTATTCCTCATGATTTCTCATACATCATGTTAGTAATTTTCATATTTCATATTCTCTACTTCAGTCATCGACGAAAATGCAAACTTTTTCTGGACACTGCTACATGACTCTGGGCTAAGATTACCTCTCTTTAAGAAACAAAATCCATAAACACACTGTGTATTTGCTCCTAGAATAATGATTAGAAAGTGTTTCTCAGATCCACTGGGCTTTACTTCTGGTTAGTTATTAATCAATGTCCTTCATTCCTGATAAGAGAAGGATTACACCAGAAAAGCAAACCGTCTACTACCTCGGCAATATAATTCAGTACCTAAGCTGTGTGGAAGAAATTTAGTAAACAGTTACTTACAGGAGCAGGGTTGAATCAAAGAAGGGAGCATCCTTGTACAGAGTCTCATCTAGGCTTAGCTGTTGGCTCCAGGAAGATGCCTCAATGGAGCTGGAAACCTACTATGTCTTTACTCTCTTATCTCTTATATAGTCCAGCACAGTAACCCTGAGGTCACACACTGGTAGGAGGAAAAGGAAGTATTAAGTCCCATTATTTTTCCCTCAGGGTTTAAGTAGCCTAGATACCAGGAGCATTGATATAGTTCTAAGTTCACGGTTTACCTCAGTTTTAGGTTCACTGATAGAGTTCTATGTTCATAGTACATCTTACGATTATGTTGTGAGTAAAACAAATTATACTGAGTAGCCACAGCTCTGTATTCCTCACGAAGACTGATAGAATTTACTTGCTTTAAGTAAATAGCTATGTCATAGACCTTTTTTCCCTTCAGGATTTTATATATTCTAAAATTTTCAGTGAAACTTGGATGAAGGTCATATATATTTCATTGGCGTTAGACCATTGGGACTCAAAGCCTCAGTAAAAGTCACCCATATTGAGTTTTATACTCATGAGTCTTCGACAACACCCATGGAACATTGTGAATTGTTTTCTTTTCTATGTTAGGCACATAGGAGTAATGATTTAACATTCAAATATGAATGTCTTGAAGGCTATTTTAATAAAATTATCGTGATAACCAAAAATTATCAAAAGCATCCAATTTTGGAGCCAAGAACATCTCCTGTCACAGATATTCAGGTAAGCTTACAAACATCACCTATGTCCATGGAACTGGGTTTAAAGCTAATAGAACATATTTGATTTCAACTATAGCAGTCATACTATCAATGAACAAGTTAAAACATGCCTCACTTTGGTAGTTAACTTGGGCTGAGTAGGTCCTTTATTGATATTTCCCACTAATACAGACAGAGCAGAGTGACATGGACATTATGAAAGTGAATCAATACTCTGTGACCTTGTACCTCACTATATGTCCCACTTATTCTTATCACACAACCAAAACATATGGTATGACACTGTATCTCCAGTATTTAACTAGCTTTATCCAATACACTAACAATACATTGTTTTACATAGATGGCCACCAAGGCCTCACTGTTGAATAGGTCCTAGGAAGCTAAGTACCTTGGTCTTGGGATTCTTCAGAAACCTTGTGGTTTTATATGCTACATTTTCCAACCATGCCTGGTAGCTGCCTTAGAATTCATCACTGTTACGTTTTGTTTCCTCTTAAACTTTTTCCAAGTCTGTAAACCATTAGATCTTATCTCTATACAGTCTTTACCAGTGTAATCCTTACCGATGTTTATCAAAACTATTCAAGGCCCAGTGTTCCCTTATGCAAACAGCACGACTTTAATAGAACTCAGCATGAATCAGAATTATTAAAAAAAAAAACAACATTTAACTACAAAAACAAAACAGTTAATAAGTAATAATAAATATAAAGTGGCCTGAATATCTCTTTTAACTGGTTCTTCCTTAGAGAAATGTTGCTTACACTGAAGTGTGCTACAAGAAAAACCATATTTAGATCTAGATAATATTCAGTTGTTTTGGTTAATATTCTCTCTCAACTTGGATGATCTAGAATCACCTTGGAGACACTGTTAGATTGGGACTGATCAAGGTGATATGGAAACAAAAGCAAGAATATATGGACCTTCGACGGGAGCTGATTTTCTTTTAATCAGAACAATGAAGTGTGACAGTCTCTCCAGAGGAATATGGACAGTGGGATCATGGCACAGGGACCTTGGGATTTTTTTGTGGTCAGTGGAACTTCTTGTCCTAGAAAATTCCATCTGCAAGTCTTTTCTCCTTCTGTCTCAAAGTAGTAATTACCATTGGAGGTTGATGTGAAATTTACAAGAGGGGTGGATGTCCTATTCAGGAGAAGGGAAATTCTTCTAGTATATGTGACCTCACTATCTACTGGGATCCTTTGTGAGAATCCTCCTAGATCTTAGCATTCTGAAGATGATATCAGCATGTCCTTAATTTAAGAAACCACACCATTACTTTAGACATCATTAGGAGCTTCCTGAGCCTGGAAGCCTGTATGTGTTAGTAGCTATCAAAATTCCTTGTCACTTAAGGGTTTGGGGGCCATTAACTCTTTAACCATTCAGGTTTTGCTAGAGAACTTGGCAGCATTCTACAAGGTGCACTAGTTTTGTAGGAATAGGAGATAGAAGAGCAACAGCATCCTTTACACTTGCCATAAGGTTACAGAGAGTTCCTGAGGACAGGCAATGTGTTGCATGTTTGTGAAACCCTGTAAGGAAGTTTAAAATGCCATTGCATGAAGCCACAAAGGTGGCCTTTAAGTTCCAATAGAGACACCAAAATATTAGACTTGTAAAATCTTTTTTATTTTCCAGTGAGTAAAGCTGAGGGAATGGAGTGAAACCAGGCAAGGAGGATGTCTATATGTGCTGTAGGTAACATATGGGAGGGCTTTGGCTAGTAAAGTTCTTTAGAGCCAAAATGAGTTCATTATAAATACCTAATACTTCAGAGATTGTTTCAGGCCTCAGAAGAGGTACTAGACGTATGAACAGCTCATATTGTGAAAGACTACAATGACTTACAGATGTATTCAATATATTTTGCTTTAAAGCAAGTGCATGGCCTGATGGAGAAATGATATACAAAGTTACTGCGCATGGCATGCTCTGAGTAGTGCTGGTAGGGGTTGTTTGTGGCAATTAACACAGAATGGCAGCTTTATGTGAGCAAGTGTGCTGGCAGACAAACCTCTACTGATGATGCTAAGGGAGATTCTACATTGGCTTCTCATAGATTTGCCATAAAGGTAGACACCATTCAATGGATTTTGTTTGAAGAAGAAAAGAAGTAAGGAGCAAACGACCATTAATCTCAGCCTGATTCTTGATTTAGAAAGCAAGAGAACAGGCCACCTTCTCTTCTCCATCATGATGAACTGTGTTCTTTTCCAATGTAAACCACAACTCTTCCTCATTACACCATTTAGAAATAAAAATTTGAAGAAAAAAAAAAACATAGTGTTTTCCTAGAGAGGTCACCAGAAAAAAAAGGTTTTTATCATTTTCTATTATAGATATTGTTTTTGCAAACTTTGTGCATTATTATTTATTTATAGGCTTCCTAGAATATAAGATACATCTGTAGGTCTGGCAGATGTTGCTGATGCTAGGTTAAATCCCTTTAATTGCTGAAGAGCAAAGGATGTTTTTTCAACACATTTTTGTAAGCACTATTTATCTGCCAACCCAGCACAACTACAAACCCACTAATTTTGTAAGTATAAAGGTGACAGACTTTTAAAGGTGGGACTTTAGTGTTTCACTTTAGAATAAGTCTCCTCTAGCCACAGATTCAGATTACATTCATAGTAGAAGATACAAGCATCTCAGTAACATAAAGACTATCATGCAAATTAGATTTGTGAAGTGCTCAAGTAATGAAGATGGACTACAAAGGAAAAGATAGAAATGGTTTCATTCACAGAATAATTTGCTAAGATGTATCTGCTGACCCCAAACCTAATAATCAGAAGTCCAGCTCTCAACCTGGTCAATGACTCCCTACTTTCTACTCAAAATTCAGGCCACAAAGACCAGAACACCCAAGAGAAAACCAAAACCAAGGAATAAAATGCTCATCCAACAAAGACAAATCCAGAAATCAGCACAACGATCTATAACCATTCCAAACCCAGATGCCTAAACACCAGTCTAAGAATATAATCAATAAAACTCAGGGCAATATGGTGCCTCCAGAGTACTATTAACATTTGACAGCAAGACCTAAATATTTCCAATGCAGCTGACACACAAGAACACTACCATACAACCAATTTTATGAAGATGAACTATGTCCTTAAAGAAGAAATGAAAAAAAAAAATCCCTTAATAAAGTTAAGGAAAAGGTAAACAAAAAAAAAATCAGAGGAAATCAATAACTCCCTTAAAGAATGCCAAGAAAAGCAAGGGAAAAAATCAACCAAAGAGGTGAAGGAAACTTCAAGACCTAAAAATGGAAACAGAAGCAAAGAAGAAAATACAAACTCAGGAAATTCTGGAAATAAAATTTTTAGGACTGCAAGTAAGAGCTACAGATACAAACATCACCAAGAATACAAGAGATGGAATAGAGAATCTCAAGATTCATTGATCAAGAAAAATGTTAAATCTAAAAAATTTCCTAACACAAAACATCCAGGAAATTTGGGAAACTATGAGAAGACCAAAACTAAGAATAATGGGAATAGAAGAATAATCCCAGCTCAAAAAAAAATACAATATATATATATTTATGGGACACAATGAAAGCAGTACTAAAAGGGAAGTTCATGGCACTAAGTGTATTCATAAAGAAACTGGAGTGATCTCATACTAGCAACTTATTCATGCAGCAAAAAACCCTAACAAAAAGAAGCGAACACATCCAAAAGAAGGAGATGGTAGTGATCAATCAAACTGAGGGTGTAAATCAATAAAATGGAAACAAAGAGAACACTACAAAAACTCAATGAAACAAATAATTGCCTCTTTAAGAAAATCAACAAACAGCTGAAAGAGTCAGATGTAGATACTTGCACCCAACCAATGGACAGAAGCTGCTGGTCCCTGTGGTTGAATTAGAGAAAAACTGGAAGAAGCTGAAGAGGAGGGTGACCCTGTAGGAAAACCAACAATCTCAACTAACCTGGACCCCCAAGATCTCTCAGACATGGGACCACCAACCAGGCAACCTATACCAGCTGATAGGAGGCCCCCAACACATATACAGCAGAGAACTGTCGGATCTGTGTTCAGTGAGAGAAGATGCACCTAACCCTCAAAAGACTGGAGAGCCCAGAGAGTTTAGAGATCTGATGGTGGTGTGTGGAGTGGGAACATTCTCGTGCAGGGAGATGGATGGACAGGGAAGAGGTATGGAATGTGGAACAGTAGGAGGGTATACTGGGAGGGGAATAAAATCTGGAGTGTAAAATAAATAGATAAATAAAATAAAAAATTTTTAAAAAAGAAAATCAACAAAATCGACAAACCATTATCAAAACTAATTAATTAAAAGGCAGAGAAAAAAATACCCAAATTGGCAAAATCAGAAATGAAAAGGAAGGCATAACAACAGACATTGGGGAAATCCAAAGAATCCTTCTGTCATACTTCAAAAGTTGTACTCTACAAAATTAAAAAATCTAAAAGAAATGGTTTGTTTTCTCAATAGATACTACTTATGAAAGTTAAATCAAGATCAGAGAAGTAATATAAATAAAGATATAAGCACTAAATATCCCAGCACTTGGGAGGCAGAGGCAGGCAGATCTCTGAGTTCGAGACCAGCCTGGTCAACAGAGTGAGTTCCAGGATAGCCAGGACTACACAGAGAAACCCTGTCTCAAAAAAAAAAAAAAAAAAAAAAAAAAAAAAAAAAAAAAAAAAAAAAAAGAAAGAAAGAAAGAAAGAAAGAAAGAAAGAAAGAAAAAACAAGCAAAAATAACCAAGATGATGACCTGTCTTCTGCTAGATACAGCTTTTGTAGTTTGCTTCACTCTATGTTCTGCTTTCTCTCTAGAGACTTCTCTGTCTATATTCTGCTTGCTTGATATTCTAAGAGATCTTTCTGTCCTTGTCCTGCTTGCTTGTGTGTGTTTGTATCCATGTTCTCCAAGCAGTTCTGTCTTTTTATCCTAAAAACTTTATCTGAATAGCTCATCTTCTGTGGAAAACAGGTCCAGTCTTTTATTTTATTTTATATATCAATCCAGTCACTTACTCCAGGCTTATCACTTCCTCTTGATTATCTTATGAATCAGTATCCCAAAACCCTAGTCCTTTGATTCTTATGAGAAAAGAAGCACACCGAGCTCAGTCTACCTTTGTCAATCACAGACAATAAGTTAGTTGGGTGGGACCCTGCCCTGAAATTACCATTTCCACCATGTCTGAGCCTAGCCTCCCTCTGTCCTAGGCTGATCCTGAACTCAGAAATCTATCTCCCTTTATAAGCATAAACAACAACAACAAAAAACTTAGCAGGGTGGGATCTTCCGCCATCACCACTCCCTAAGTCTCTCTATCTCCTTCCTTAGTAATTTACTAACAAATTGGCTCATAGTGCAACTGCTTTTATTTCTATAGATTCATGAAGTCCCTCATACAATTCATATTACATCCTTATTTTTGCATAGTTGAGAAAGTATGTATTTTCAAACCCATGTATTTAGAGCTATTTTCCATAGTCTTAAGGGATGTCTTGAAGGTCCCAGTGTTTGCCATTTTGTTGAGACATAGCCACATCTTAGACTCTTCGACTCCTGCTGTTTCTAATTATCATGAAGTCATTCAACATTAACAGAGAAGACTTTCCTCAAAAGAAAAGAGTCCTCCACTGTTAGTGGATCAGAAAATATGTACATTATTCCACAAACAAGCCTTCCATGAACAGTACTTGTAGAGGTTTACATTGGGGCCCTGTCTAAGACAGGAACCATGTCACTATGACCCCACCAAAGCCACACTGAGATCCCCATGAAGAGGGGTGGAAGGAGAAAATACTGAGAGAAATTACTAGAGTTGAGGGGTAAAATAGAAATCTACTGAAATGAAGTCTCTATGGAATCTATGAGAATAACCCTAGTAAAGACATTTATTAATGGAGAAAATGGAACCTAAATTTGCCATCTTTTGTTAACAAGGCAAGACCTCAAGTGGAGCCATTGGACATAAACCCAATCAAAAAACTTTTGACCTACAGTTTGTTCTGCTTTCAGAGAGTGCTGGGACCAGAGCTTAATACAATTGTCATCAAAGTCACTTCTTCCTGCAACTGATGGTAGCAGACACAGAGTCCCACAGCCAGTGCTTGGGGAGTCCTTCAGATAATAGAGAGGAAGAATGAGAGAAACCAGAAAGATTAGGGACACACTACAAGAACATGTCCATTATTTGCTAAAGAATGATAGTCCATACTCAAATAACATGTAAACACAGAGAATGTTTTATTCAGCAGAAGTCCAGTCAGCTAGGGTCTCCCATTACCAAGAGAGACCATGAAGTGAACTCAGGCCTAATTTAAAGGTACATTAGGAGAATTCCAGGGTAGGTGACTACTATCTCAATCTGTTGGGTCCATCTCTATACAAATTCCAGAACCATTACAGGGTCGTGGGATTGGAAACTGTTGCTAGGGAAGTCAAAACTGTTGTTGACCTATTGCCCTCTCCTCAGGCCAGGTGACTCTGACTAGCTACCAGAAGCCTGCCTAGGGGTTTTCTCATTAACTGATTCACCTGGGCTTGCCTGGACTTGCCCAGTTCTCAGAAACTGATTTAGGCCTAGTCTCCTTCACTGCTCATTTGAAGCCTGTCAAGGAATCAGACTATTTCATCCTTCTCAAACAGAGCTCGAAAAATTAACTAATTGAGTTTCATGGGAATTCACAGATATCAGGAAGCCTGTAGGGATTTGACTTATATCCTCTACATCTATTTTATGGTGTAGTACTTTGATATTCTTGTGGAAATCCTAACAAACTGTCCCGGACTCTTTTGCCTACTTCTGGGATTTTTTTTCTGCCTAGTAGGTTGCCTTGCCCAGCCTTGATGTGATGACACATACTTGGTCTTATTGTAATTTGTCATGCCATCTTTAATTGTTGTCCCTGGGAGACCTGCTTTTTCTAAGGTAAGGTAAGGAAGGAATCTAGGTAACAGAGGAGGTACTCAGAAAAGACTGAAGGGAGGTGAGGAAGAGGGAAATTACAGATGAGATGTAATATATAAAAGAAGAAAATTTAAAATGCTTTAAAAATCAAGGAAATTTTTTGAAAAATTTAGAATTGAATGAAGTGAAAACACAACACCCCAAACCTCTGAGATATAATGAAGGCCTTCTAAGTAGCAAGTTCATAGCACCAAGTGCCTACATAATCAAACATACAAAACTGAAAGAATCTAGTATTTATTGTTTAATGACACATTTGAAACTCTACTGAAAAGGTCAGCTCAGGAACTTTGGGAAGGTCATGGAATACTGCCCCTCCAGAAGGGAGAGGCTAAATAACATTCCTCAGACCACGAGAAGGGAGCAACCTGTGGTTTGGGACACATTATGCAGGTCAGACCATTGACCACCTTGAGACAAGGGAAGTCCTTACCACCTCATTCCCTAAAGATCAATCATTTAAAAAGTCACACTGTTCTGCCAATCACATTGTGCCTAATGGCCACTGCAGCCCCACTTTACCTTTGGTACAGGACAACACCAATACCTTGGACCAATAAATTCCTCTTTTTTGCATCTATTCTAGCTCCACATGGTTCACTCAGAGAGTCCCCAGTAAGCTAAAGCTCATCAGAGTCTTACACTACAAACAAAGCAAAATACACAAAAACCAAAAAGTAATAATGACCAAAACAATATCTGAAAAGAGTAAACAGATAAAGTAATTGAACTCAGGCAGAAATAAATAAAATAGAAACAAACAGTTAAAAACAACAAAGAATTAATGAAACAAATTGTTGTTTGAGATAATCAAAGAGTGACAATCCTTTAGCCTAGTTGACCAAAATAGGAAGAGAAAAAATCCCAAATTAAATTTCGAGAAAAAGGGAGTACCTTACAACAAATAATATTGAATTCACAGAATCCTAAGGACATATTTTAAATATCTGCTTTCCAGCAAATTGAAAATCCTAAAATAAATGGATGAAATCTTTGAGAGGTTCAACCTACTAAAGTAAAATCAGGACAAAATAAGCAAATTTAAGCAAACCAAATATCTCTAGTGAAAAAGTAAACCAAATATCTCTAGTGAAAAAGAAGTAATAGTTTAAAAAAATTACCCAACCTCATAAGGCCCAGGGTCAAATGGATTCAGCACAAAATTCTACCAGACTATCTCAGAAAATTTAATGCCGCTCCTCTTCAAATTATTCTACAAAATAAAAATGGGAGGAAGATTTCCTAATTCTTTTTATGAAATGACTATTATTCTGAAACCAAAATCATACAAGGATATATAACAACAAAAGGAAATTACAGACCAACATCTTAAGAATATAGTGGTAAATTTTACAATAAAATACTTTCAAATTGAATTCAAGTACACATCAGAAAAGATTATTTGCTATGATCAAGTTGGCTTCATCTAAAAGATTCTTAGATAATTTAACATACACAAGTTGATAACTATAATCCAAACATAATTTATCACATAAACAGACTAAAAGACAACAACCATATAATCATCTCATTGGATACAGAAAAGGCCTTGGACAGAAATCACCATACCTTCATGATAAAAGTCCTAAAGAGACTGAAGATATAAGGAACACATCACAACATAACACAAACAATTTGCAGCAACATTTAACATTATCTAATCAGAAAGAAACTCAATATGATTCTAATAAAGTACAGAACAGGAAAAGAATGATCCATGTATTACATACAGCATTTGAAGTCTTAGCTAAAACAATAAGAAAATTGAAGGCAAGCAAGCCCATTCAAATAGGAAAGAAAGAAATTAATTTATCTGTATTTGCGTATGATATTAGTTAAGGCATAAAAAAAATTCTTAAGACTCCATAAAGACGTTCCTCAGATGATAAACAAATTAGCATAGTACAAACTCAATGTACAAAAAATCAGAAGCCTTTCTGTATGTAAAAGGTATAATGAGAAAGAAAACAGGAAACAGAGTCTTTCACCACAGCCACCCTCAGGGAAACACGTCAATCCAACAAGGCCACAAACTCCTATTCATTCTCAAGTAGTGCCACTCCCTGATTCAAATACATTAACCAATGGAGGCCATTTTTTTTTCTTGGATATTTTCTTTATTTACACTTCAAATGTTATCCTCTTTCTTATCCCACCCCTAAATCTTGTATCACATCCCACTTTCCCTGCTTCTACTAGAGTGTTCCCCCACACCCACCACCCACACCCACCTTCCCACCCTCAAATTCCCCTACACTGGGGCATCAAGCCTTCACAGGACCAAGGACCTCTTCTCCCACTGATTCTAGGTAAGTCCATCCTCTGCCACATATACAGCTGGAGCCATGGGTCCCTCCACATCTCCTCCTTGGTTGGTGATTTAGTCCCTGGGAGCTCTGAGGGGTCTGGTTGATTGATATTGTCATTCTTCTCTGGGGTTGCAAAACCCTTCAGTCCTTCTTCAGTCTTTTCTCTAACTCCTCCATTGGGGATCCCATACTCAGTTCAATGGTTGGCTGTGAGCATCTATCTCTGTACTTGTAAGGCTCTGGTAGGGCCTCTCAGGAGACAGTTATATCAGGATCCTGTCAGCAAGAACTTCTTGGCATCCACAAAAGTGTCTAGGTTTCGTGACTGTATATGGGATGGATCCCCAGTTGGGGCAGTCCCTGGATGGCCTTTCCTTCAGTCACTGCTCTATGCTTTGTCCCTGTAGTTCCTTCCATGAGTAATTTGTTCCACCTTGTTGAAGAATCAACATTTTGGTATTTCTTCTTCTTGAGCTTCATGTGGTCTGTGAATGGTATCTTGGGTATTTCAAGCATTTGGGCTAATATCCACTTATCAGTGAGTGCATACAATGTATGTTCTTTTACAATTGCATTACCTCACTAAGGAAGATATTTACTAGTTCCATCCATTGGCCTAAGACTTTCATGAAGTCATTGTTTTGATACCAGAGTGGTACTCCATTGTGTAAATGTACCACATTTTCTGTATCCATTCCTCTGCTGAAAGACATCTGGGTTCATTCCAACTTCTGGCTATTACATATAAGACTGCTATGAACATAGTAGATGATGTGTCCTTGTTATATGGTGCAGCATCTTTTGGGTATATACCCAGGAGTCGTATAGCTGGGTCATGGGGTAATACTATGTTCGAATTCATGAGGACCCACCAGACTTATTTCAAATGTGGTGGTACCAGATTGCAATCCCACCAAAAATGGAGAAGTATTCCTCTTTTTCCACATCCTTGCCAGCATCTGCTGTCACCTGAGTTTTTGATCTTAGCCATTCTGACTGGTATGAGGTGGAATCTCAGGGTTGTTTTGATTTGTATTTCCCTAATAACTAAGGATGTTGAACATTTCTTTAGGTACTTCTCAGCCATTCGGTATTCCTCAGTTGAAAGTTCAACTATTTAGCTATGTCTCCCATTTTTTAATAGGGTTATTTGGTTCTCTGGAGTCTACCTTCTTGAGTTCTTTATATAGAGAGATATTAGCCCTCTATTAGATGTAGGATTGATAAAGATCTTTTCTCAATCTATTGGTTGCCATTTTGTCCTATTGACAGTGTCCTTTGCCTTACAGAAGCTTTGCAATTTTATGTGAACCCATTTGTAGATTCTTAATCTGAAAGCATAAGCCATTCTTATTCTGTTCAGGACACTATACCCTGTGCCCATGTGTTCAAGGCTCTTCCCAACTTTCTGCTCTATTAGTTTCATTGTATTTGGTTTTACATGGAGGTCTTGATCCCTTGAACTTGAACACCAGTTGAACCAGCACCATTTGTTGAAAATGCTGTCTTTTTTCCACTAGATGGTTTTAGTTCCTTTGTCAGAGATCAAGTGACCAATAGGTGTGTCGGTTCATTTCTGGGTCTTCAGTTCTATTCCATTTATCTTTCTGCATGTCTCTGTACCAAGAACATGCAGTTTTTATGACTATTGCTCTGTAATACAGCTTGAGGTCAGGGAAGGTTATTCCTCCAGAAGTTCTTTTATTGTTGAGAAATAGTTTGTGCTATCCTGTTTTTGTTGTTGTTGTTAGTCCAAATGAATTTGAGAATTGCTCTTTCTAACTCTATGAAGAACTTGATTGGAGTTTTCATGGGGATTGCATTGAATCTGTAGATTGCTTTCAGCAAGAAGGTCATCTTTACTATATTAATTCTGCCAATCCAAGAGCACGGGATATCTTCCCAACTTCTGAGATCATCTTCAATTTCTTTCTTCAGAGACTTGAAGTTCTTGTAATCTGGATCTTTCACTTGTTTGGTTAGAGTCACACCAAGATAGTTTATATTATTTGTGATGACTGTGAAGACTGGCATTTCCCTAATTTCTTTCTCGGTCTGTTTATCCTTTGAATAATGAAGGCTATTGATTTGCTTGAGTTAATTTCATATTTAGGCACTTTGCTGAAGTTGTTTATCAGGTTTAGGAGATCTCTGGTGGAATTTTTGGGGTCACTTAAGTATACTATCATATCATCTGCAAATAGTGTTATTTTTACTTCTTCCTTTCCAATTTGTATCCCTTTGAACTTCTTTTGTTGTCTAGATAGAACTTCAAGTACTATATTGAATAGATAGGGAGATAGAGGGCACCTTGTCTAGTCCTTGATTTTAATGTAATTGCTTCAAGTTTCTCTCCATTCAGTTTGACGTTGGCTACTGGTATGCTGTATAATGCTTTTACTATACGTAGGTATGGGCCTTGAATCACTGATCTTTCCAAGACTTTTAACATGAAGGGATGTTGAATTTTGTCAAATAATTTTTTAACATCTAATGAAATGGTTATGTAGATTTTTTCTTTAAGTTTGTTTATATATTGAATTACGTTGATGGATTTCCATATACTGAACCCTACATCCCTGAGTTGAAGCATACTTGATCTTAGTGAAGGATCCTTTTCATGTGTCCTTGGATTTGGTTTGCAAGAATTTTATTGAGTATTTTTGCATTGATATTCATAAGGGACATTGGTCTGAAGTTCTCTTTCTTTGTTGAGTCTTTGCATCAGAGTAATTATGGCTTCATAGAATGAATTAGGTAGTGTTTCTTCTGATTCTATTTTGTAGAACAGGTTGAAGAATATTGCTATTAGTTCTTCTTTGAAGGTCTGATAGAATTCTGAACTTAATCTATCTGGTCCTGGGCGTTTTTTTTTTTCCTTGACAGACTTTTAATGACTGCTTTTAATTCTTTAGGAGTTATGGGATGGTTTAGATGGTTTATCTGATCCTGATTTAACTTTGGTACCTGCTATCTATCTAGAAAATTGTCTATTTCATCCAGATTTTCCAGTTTTGTTGAGTATAATTTTTTGTAGTGGGATCAAATGATTTTTTTAAATTTTCCATTGTTATGTTTCCCTTTTCATTTCTGATTTTATTAATTTGGGTACTGTGTCTGTGTTCTCTGCTTTATCTGGCTAAGAGTTCATCTATCTTGTTGATTTTCTCAGAAAATTGGTTGCTGGTTTTGTTGATTCTTTGTATAGGTATTTTTGTTTCTACTTGGTTGATTTTAGCCCTAAGTTTGATTATTTCTTGTTGTCTACTCTTCTTGCCATATTTGCTTCTTTTGTACTAGAGCTTTCAGCTGTGCTGTCAAGCTGCGAGTGTATGCTTTCTCCAGTTTCTTTTTGGAGGCACTTAGAGCTATGAGTTTTCCTCTCAACACTGCTTTCATTGTGTCCAATAAATTTTGGTATGATGTGCCTTCTATTTCTTTAAATTCTAAAAAGTCTTTAATTTCTTTCTGTATTTCTTCCTTGACTAAGTTATCATTGAGTAGAGAATTGTTCAGGTTCCATGTGAATTTGGGCTTTCTATTGTTTTTGTTGTAATTGAAGTCCATGGTCATCTTATATGATAATTTCAATCTTCTAGTTCATGTTGAGGCCTGTTTTATGACCAATAATATGCTCAATTTTGCAGATGTACCATGAGGTGCTGGGAAGAATGTATATTCTTTCATTTTAGGTTGAAATGTTCTATAAATATATGTTAAGCCCATTAGGCTCATAACTTCTGTTAGTTTCACTGCATTTCTGTTTATTTCTGTTTCCATGATCTGTCCATTGCTGAGAGTGGGCTGTTGAAGTCTCCCACTATTATTGGGTGAGGTATAATGTGTGCTTTTATCTTTAGTAAAGTTCTTTTATAAATGTGGGTGCCCTTGGATTTGGAGCATAGATGTTCAGAATTGAGAATTCATCTCATTGTGGTAGATTTTTCCTTTGATGAGTATGAAGTGTCCTTTCTTATCTTTTTTGATAACTTTTCATTATAAGTCGATTTTATTTGATATTAGAAGTGTTACTCCAGTTTGTTTCTTGGGACCTTTTGCTTGAAAAATATTTTTCTAGCCTTTTCCTCTGAAGTAGTGTCAGTGTGTGTCATTGAAGTATATTTCCTGTATACAGCAAAATACTTATCTAGTGTGCTATTCTATGTCTTTTTATTGGGTAATTGAGTCCATTTATGTTAAGAGATATAAAGGAAAAGTGGTTGTTGCTTCCTGTTATTTTTATTGTTAGAAGTGGAATTATGCTTGTGTGGCTATCTTATTTTGGGTTTGTTGATAAAAGTCTACATTCTTGCTTTTTCTAGGGTATAGTTTCTCTCCTTGTTTTGGAGTTTTCTGTCTATTATCCTTTGTAGGACTAGATTTGTGGAAAGATATTTTATAAATTTTATTTTGTCATGGAGTATCTTGGTTTTTCCATCTATGGTAACTGAGAGTTTTGCTGGGTTTAGTAGCCTTGGCTGGCATTTCTGTTCTCTTAGAGTCTGCATGACATTTGCCCAGGATCTTCTGGCTTTTATAGTCTCTCTTGAGAAGTCTGATGCAATTCTGATAAGTCTGCCTTTATATGTTACTTGACCTTTTTCCCATACTGCTTTTAATATTATTTTTTGTTTTGTGCGTTTGGTGTTTTGATTATTATGTGATAGTAGGAATGTCTTTTCTGGACCAGTTTGAAGACTGGTCCAGAGTTTATAGACTTCTTGTATGTTCATGGGAACCTCTTTCTTCAGGTTATGGAAATATTCTTCTATAATTTTGTTCAAGATATTTACTGACTCTTTACGTTGGCAATCTTTCTTCTCTTCTATACCTATTATCCTTAGGTTACATCTTCTCATTGTGTGGATTTCCTGCATGGTTGTATTAGAAGCTTTTTGCTTTTTGAATTTTCTTTGACTGTTGTGTCAATGTTTTCTATGGTATCTTCTGCACCTGAGATTCTTTCTTCTATCTCTTGTATTCTGTTAGTAATACTTGCATCTATGACTCATGATTTCTTTCCTAGGTTTTCTAGCTCCCTGGTTTTCTTCCTTTTTTGATTTCTTTATTCTTTCTGTTTCCACTTTTAGATCATGGATGGTTTTGTACAATTCCTTCTCCTGCTTGGTTTTATTTTCCTGTAATTTTTAAGAGGATTTTATATTTCCTCTGTAAGTGATTCTGTTTATCTGTGTTCTTGTGTATTTTTTATGGGAGTTATTTAAGTCCTTCTTAATGTCTTCTATTATCATCATGAGAAATTATTTTAGATCTGAATCTTGCTTTTCTAGTGTGATAGGGTATCCAGGACTTATATGGTGGGATAACTGGGTTCTGATGATGCCATGTAGCCTTGGTTTCTATTGCTTATGTTATTATGCTTGCCTCTTTCCATCTGGTTATCTCTAGTGCTATCTGCCCTCACTGTCTTTGACAGGCTCAAGCCTGTCCCTTCTGTGATCCTATTTGTGTCAGAACTTCTCAGAGTCTAGCTGTCTCTGTGATCCTGTGATTCTGGGATCCTATGATCCTGAGATCCCAGCTGGGTCAGAGCTCCTGGGAATCAAGCTCCTGAGATCCTGTGATCCTGGGCATGTTAAACCACCTATGATAAGTGTGTTAAATCACCTGGGAGTTGAGCTTCTACCTGATGTCATGGGACTAGGTGCAGAGCTAGTGCCCAAGGTCTGCTCAGGGCACTGGCTCAGACTGGAAGGAGAGGGCATTCTTACTGAAACTACCATCTGCATCTCTGTTTCCAGTTTTGAGCTATGTCGATATAGATTCTTGCCTCATAAAAGCTCATAATGTTTTTCAGTAGATGGAGACTATCAAGAAATCTACACATGATCAAAATGCAGAGAACAACTGACTGCACGATGTCCAACACTAACTGATAAATTTCAACATGATCTCTACACTTAAACTTGAAAAATACCGAGAAAGCAGGGAGCAAAATGATTGTAAGAACCCTAAGACAAAGACATCTACTTGAGGTTACATTTAGTAGATGTGACAGAGGCTTCTACCCATGAAACCTTAACAGTAGAGTCCTTGTCTTTAGGATGCCTGTTTCTTTATCTTTTTTATAATTAGATTAAGGGTAAGAAGTCATGACAAATTTATGTCCTCACAGATTTATAACTTATTATTTTAAGTTTTATTATTGACTAGTAGTGAAAATTTATATCATTTAAAATATTCTCTCCACACATAGGAAACTTGTTCAGGAAAACTGATCCCTTCCTTAAGATTAGGGATAATTTCACCTGAATTGCTTTTTATTTTTCTCTTCCTGTAAGTATCTCAGACTTTAAACTAAGACAGAATATCATACTTGCAAAAAATCTGGCAGTCCCTAATTATCATTTCAATGAAGGATGCAGAAAAATGTTAACTTATTTTACCATACTATGCTAAAATGGGATATAGCTTATATCTAAGATATCAGTGTTTCAAAAACATCAAAATCTGGACTGCTTTCCACTTAATTTTCTTCCATTAGATTCTGTTTATTTGTACACAGTATATTTTAAAGTTCATGTAAGAAATTTGACAATGAATATTACTTCAATTTTAGAAAATTTAGTTTTTCAAAAATGAGTTGATATACCTAAAGTATGTTTCATCCTTCTACAGTGAAACTTACTCAAGTGTGTTCATTTATGCTCTATTCATAATAGCCAGACTGTGGAAAGAAACAAATTAAATGTCCTTCAGTGATGAATAAAATTAAAGAATGTGGTTTATTTATACAATGAATGATTATGCAGTTTTTAAAAAATAAATCATTAAATTTTAGTATAAGTTGATGAAACTAGAAATAAGTCATCCTAAGTGAATAACTCAGACCCAGAAAAAATATTTTGTGGATGTTAGTTGTTAAGTTACTGATAAGAAAAGCTATAGTCTGTATAATCACATAACTTTGGTTGTTAGTAAGGGATTAATAGGGAGAGAGTGACCTCCCTGGGAAGAAGAAATACAATATTTGTGGATGGATGGGGCAGGATGAGAACTGGAATAGAAGGTTCACACAGAGAAGGGAAGGACAGGAGAGAGGGGTAAATGGGGACAGTTAAAACTAAGGGCCTCTTGAGTAATGATATGGAAACCAAATTCAGTAAAGCCTTTCTGCATTATAGACATATATGAAAGTGTTTTAAGTGAAATTTCAAAATAACAAGAGAGGTGGAGCCCAAACTGGACATGTCTGATCATGAAATGAAACTTCTAGTACCAGAAATGGGTTGTATCTAATCAAGTTCTTTGCCCAAGTGACCCCATAGGAACTTCTAAGCAACCCAGGCTTGCTAAGACTAATAGGTAGCTCTCTACATAATAGAAGGAAGGTTCTATTGTTCAAGATAACATCTACACAACTTATTGAACACAGAATAGTCAAACTGGTGCCCACTTAGAGTCTTCACACCCATGGACCAATAGCTATGGTACTAGAAGATATTTTGAGTATCTATCAAAGCAGAAAGGGAAACACTAACCTAGCTTCAAACAATTTCAAGTGTGACCTGCTTGCAAGGCACACTTGTACAATAGTGGCATAAAACTTGTGGCAGTAACCAACCAATATATGATTTAAGTTAAGGCCCATGAGATAGAACTACATGAGATAGAACCCACCACTAATGCCTAGTGGAGCAAGAACACAAGACTAGTTAGGCCAGGGACACAGACAAACCCAAATACTACAATTCAGCTAAAAGAACAAATCAATAATAAATTGATCCCCAGAGATATGATGTGTCAGGGTAGGGGGAAACATAGAGAGGTCCACCCTCTCAGAGGAGAAAGGGAGGAGAGATTGTGGGAGGGCCTCTGTGATTGAGAGAACAAGCATTGCATAGTATTTGGTATATAAACAAATAAAACAAGCTATTTTAAAAAATGAATAAAAATAAATTGACTCCCCAAATGACATTCTCTAATATTCATTATTCATAGATCCTTGCTTTGTTCAGCCATCATCAGATAAAGTTACACCTGAAGTAGATGGGAATATATACAGAGCTGTGTAGTTAGACTATGTATGGATATATGCAGAAAGAGAAGAGAGAGAGAGAGAGAGAGAGAGAGAGACTAGACCTTGGGATATGGGATTCTCAGCCCTATATGAAATGTCTCCATTGAACCTCTCTCCTCACAGCTCAGGGAAGACTAAAGAAGAGGTGGTAGTTAGAGTATAAGAGCCTGAGTTGGTGGAAGAGATCAATAAAACAAGAACCCTTCTAGACACAACAGAGCTGAAACACATATGATCTCACAGAAACTGTGGCAGTATGCACGGGGCCTGCATGGGTCTGGACCACATAGAGTCCAAGAGCCTGAAAGAAAAGGAGAAGACACATCCATCCATCATGCAGAAGCTATCTCCAATTGACAGGCACTTTCAAATGAAGAATTACTTTTCTCCAAAAGAGTCTTACTGGGGAAACAAACTACACATAAAGGTGGTCCCCATGCCTGATAGCAGATGACCAACACAAAATAAACTCAACATCTTTGGACATTCTTTGTCTCATAGTGTTAAAACAGGGAATTTGTTTTTAACCTTTCAGGTTCTTTGTGTATATAGTAAAGCTTCCAGTTTTCTGTTTTTATGAGATTCATATGGGTAAGAACATTGTATCTCTATGTCAATATAAATTTCTTAGGCTTTCTCTTTGGCTCTTTTCCTTGTTAGATATTTTTTTCCTATTTTAGTTTGTTTTTATTTATTTTTTGTATTTAATATTATTCCTTAGATACCTGTTTGTTTTCTATGGAAAGACAGAAAAGCTGTGGATTCAAATGGGAGGGAACATGAAAAATTCTGCAGTTGGTTAAGGGAAGGCAATCAGTAGTCAGAATATATTGTGTGAAAAAAGTGACAAAAATAAAAGAAATCTTTAAAAAATCCAAATGTATTACTGAGGGATTAATGGTAAAAGTTGACAGAATTTTGTAGCTTTCAGGTAAGATTGAGCAAGCAATATGTACTAAGAAGAGCAGATAAAGTATAGTTAATGGGATATTGGAAACAAATGTGACAAGTCATATATTTTCAACTAGTATACACAAAAAGTGCAACCAACCATGATTAAATTGTTGACATTACAGAGATGAAATGATCATTCAAAATATGTGAACCAGTAATCCAACAGAGTGAACAAAAAATTAAAAGAAATAAATCACAATACTATCTCAATAGAGGCAGAATGTGCTATGTGCTTCAAAGTGTTTCACCATTCCTTCATAATAAGATATCTGAGGACATATGGCATACAATAAAGAGTACATGTGAAAAACATATAGCCAACATTATTCATAATTAGAAAAAATTGTATTAAATCTTTAAAGTCAAAAACAAGAAAAGAACATTCACTCTTATTCAGCTTAGTTTTGAGAGTCATAGAAAAGGCATTTTATATTATATAGTATGTTTTACATTCCTTAGAAATATTGTGATTATTTTATGAGACAAAAAAGTAGCTAGTTTTAGTTCAGGGAGTTAGGGTTGCCATTGCTGTGAAGAGACACCATGACCTAGGCAACTCTTATAAAGAAAACATTTAATTGGAGATGGCTTACAGTTTCAGAGGTATAATTGGTTGTCATTATGATGAGAAGCATGGCAGCATGCAGGCAAACTTGGTTCTGGAAGAGTTTACATTCTACATCTAGATTAGCAGGCAGTATAAAGGGCCTGTGTCACTGGGAATAGCTTGAGCATAGAAGACATCAAAACCTGCCCCACAATGACACACTTCTTCCAAAAAGACTACATCTACCCCAACAAGGTCATACCTCCTAAAAATGTGATTACCTATAGGCTAAGCATTCAAATACATGAGTTTATGTTGGTCATGCCTATTACCAAACCACCACAGATAAATAAAGTCATTAAAACTGGAAATTAAGTACAAGATGGTACAAAGAAAGAGACAGTAGAAAATGAAGGTGTGAAGAAATAATTTTAAATATTATAACATAAGAGCACTGAATCGCTGAATCATCTTCTAGAGGACCCTGGTTTGATTTCCGTAACTCATATGTCAGCTGATAATCATCTATAATCCAGTACTCAGGATTCGATGTCTCCTTTGTGCCTCTGTGGACGTTGTAGGAACTGGGTGAAAGACATAATACAGTACAAACACCAAATACACAGAATTTTTAAAAAAAAAATCTAAAAACAAAATCATTAAGGGCTCTAGACTGAAGAAGAGGTAGCAGTCTACCTAACACTTAGAGATATCACCAACTCTCATATCTCAGGAAGGATTTTAATAGACAGAAGATCCAAAGTTATACAGACACCTAATAGCAATGTGAATTAAAGAACAGAATAAACACACAATGCAAAAAGAAACTACAGCAATTCCTCTAATAATTATAGAGGAAAGATTTTTTTCATAAAATAATCTTAATGCTAACTTAAAAGTACAGGAAAATATTGAATAAATATTCAGCACATGTAATCCAATAAAGTCAAAAGCAGTCAAAGGACTAAGGGCGAAAAATCACATCATTATCCCAACAGGGGAAGAAATGGTCTTCCATTTTTCCAAGAAATTTTTGACATTTGATCAAAGTGGGCAACATTAAACTGAAACCATAAAGAAAAGAAATAAATAAAGGCTAAACGTAACAATCTTAAAGCAAATGTAGTAACACACATAGAAACAAATTAAAGTCCCTCTAAATTCAGCAAGAAGACAAGGGTTTCTACTCTATTTAATTTCTACTTCTATTTAATACAGTGCTTTTGGTGTAAGCTGAAGTGGAAATGTCTGGTTTCTCTGGAGATTCAGTTATGTCATGTGATGTTTTTCTGGAAGCTGTCTTGTGAGAACATGTTTTGCTAAAGCAGACACGTATTTTTCTGGAAGCTGTCTAGTAAAAGGGCAATATTTGCACCTTTGATAAGAATAACACTCATATTGATTAGTTGTATCTTTATACCTAACAATTAATACATGATTATCTGTGCCTAAATCCGTGCCTACATGAAAAGGATTCTGGGCTGGATTTGCAACTAGCAACAATAATAACACACATTTCTCTTTTTAAAAAAAAAAATCATATTTTTTTCTGTAAGGGTGAGATTTACAATAACCTTGTGAGGAGACTGAACTGTAATGTCGTCAAACTATATTGATGAAAGAGAAAACTTAAAGGATTAAGCAATTTTTCTTAAATCCTGTCCTTAGCTAGTATGAGAGAAATACTGTCAATTTAACAGACTTTCCACCCACATTGTCAGATAATATATATCTAGAACCTTGTATCCAGATGGCAGGGCAATATTTTTTCTTAAGATGCACTGTATGCAGGAGTTGCTGAGTGTTAAACTTTATCTTTGATTACTTGATCACAGAAGCCCTAGTAATCTTGATATTTTTTTCTGTCTTTGCTCTGAAAATAAAATTCTTTCAAATGACATCTCTGATTTGATCATAGTCATTTTGATATATGTATATATTTAATTTACAAGTATTTAATTAAGGATTTTTGCACATGTGTTTTTACTTCTGTTTTCTTTTTTAAAAATCATTTAAGACATATTAGCTGTAGATCTTCGAAAGTCTGCTAGGATTCTGCTGTAATTCATAAGCATTTTAAGTTTAAATGTTATTTATGTATTTGTTCTTAAATGTGCGAATGTGTGTGTAAGTAAAACTAATGACTTAAGACAAATAACTCAGTATTTTGAGAGGGAATCAGGGCTAGGAGGACTGGAAGTCATGAATTTGGAGGACATGGAAGAAGTTAGAGAGAGGAGAAGGAGGGTGATAAAAGCATTTTCATTAAAATTAAATAAATTTTAAAAGTACTAATTAGAGTTTCTCAGCTATCAGGCTTCACTTATCCAGCTTAGACAATTTTCCATCCACTTCAGATAGGACAACGATGTCAACGAGAAAGAAATGGTGCAAACCAGCCCTGGAAAATAATGCAGTATTTTAGGCTACTTAGAGGAGCATAGGGGAAGATCAGCTTATAGGGGCACAGCTGAGTGGAGGACAGCCGCATCTCTGATGAGATCCCCCTGCGTTTTGAAAACTGACACAAGAAATTGTTTTTACTTAAGCCCCTTTCGGGGGAGAGGGAACTCTTCATCTCGATGTTGTCCAGAACTCATACCACTCCCATGATTTGCGGGAGGGCTGGGAGCAGAGGAGGAAGTAATGTCTGCAACTGACTCATCCATGAGGTTCTGGAACAGTCCCTTATCAGGACACCTGACTAAGTCACTTCTGTGAATTGCGTGGGAGTCCCTGCCTTGGGTCATAGTCATTTTGTGAATCACTACAACCTCTGTTCCGTGAGACTGGTCTTCCATGATGCACGTAATTAACTGCGTACCAGATTTCCTGACTTCCTCCAGGTCCTTTAGTCATCCACGTACCTCTTCTGAAAGGTTCTCTGAGTCTTTAATGGGATCATATAAATATTTCTCGGTTATATGAACATTAGAACATAAGATCGTAATGACAATCACACATTTTGATTAATTTAACTTTGGGGAATCTTGTCAATATGGATGGAACACTGTAAATTGTTTGCCTCTACGTATTAGACACTAAAGAATAGCAAAGTATGGTAAAAATATAGATGTTGAAAAAACCATTTTTTTTGTATGCAGAACAAATTAAACTGAACAAACAACACCAAAGGCCTACCTGTTAGCATCTAGAACATTTCTACTACATATCTTTTGTTCAGGCTTACAGTAACAAACATAGGCTCTAAAGACCAATATGAGATTAAATCTAACCCAAATATATATGACTGAAATTGTTATAATTATCCCACTGTGTGTCCATACTTTCTACTTGGCTTAGTAAATGCTTTAACTTTGGGCTGTTCAGGCTTCTTGCTGAAACTATACAATAGGAGCCAGCAGTCTGGACTATGTAAATCTATCATCATTATGGGTTCTTCTACCTAGGTCCCACTCAGATTTCTACTTTTCATGTAATTAAACATATGGCTGGTCATTTCATTATTTATTACTGTTTGCCTCCAAAATACTGACAATAGTCTATATCGAATAATGGCCACTACAGTCTGCCTACTGAACAATCAAAGGAACCATATGGGATGTTTTTGAGGAACTAGAAATGAGACAGATGCTTGGTAGGTGAAAGACAGGCAAAAGGGACCCCAACCAGAAAGGTGTACTTTTTATTTAAATCTTTAAAGTGACCAACTTTCAGGCTCTTCTCTTCTTCCAAGTCAAAAATTTAGTAGTTTTTTTTTTGTTTGATTGTTTGTTTGTTTGTTTGTTTGTTTATTTATTGCCCTGCCAGAGGGAACTCAGAAGCCTTTTGTATTGTGAACAAAGCAGCTCATTGACCTGGTCTGGATTATGCCGTCTTCTGTGATAACCCAAACATGTCATGTTTGAGGGAACAAGAGAACACATCTCAGTCCCTAAAATACAATCTTGACCATCTCAGGTGACTTGATACCACTTCTAATTCCCTCTTCATCCAGGAGAGTCTGCTCTGTATCTTTGTGCTGTTTGTGATACTTTGACTTTCATGCAGTTATTCTCTTAATTAGAATTCTGATCTTTTCTTGGAAATCAAGTTGATTTACCCTGAAGGCTTCAATTTGAAGTCTCACTCTTCCCAGATTTTTATGGTCATTAATTACCTGGCCAAACCTGAGAGGCTCCAAAGACAGAACTGCCTTTTGATTGTTCTTTAAATGGGGCCTCTAGGCCAAGAATATCATGGCTGAACCCCCATACAAGTATTTTGGGTGTTTTTTTTTTATTTTATTTTTCTAACTTGAATAGTCTAGCAAATAAATTCTGTATAGACACGCTCCCAACTCTAATTTCTTTGTATCTAAGGGTCAAATGTTCTTTTAGAGAGGTTTTTCCTGAGATACCTACTAACAGCCACGATAGAGGCTGATATTATCGTTCTTGGAGCCCATAGCAGACAACTTCGTTCACCGATGCTTTGTTAACTTTACCTCAGACACTATTGAATTGTATAATTTACCATTGTAACAATGTTCTTTACCGATCATCAGTAGGAGTTCCTATCACATTCTACTCTTTTCTATATCACCCTGCCTGTTGGAAATTAAATAAAGGGAACATTTACAAGGCTGTTGGGAATACACAAAAGTTTTTCAAGCAAGTAAAACTGACCCAGAGCAATGGAAACCTTGATAAAATATACATCACTGTAGGTAAGTTTTAGAAGGATATTATTACCCTTGTGGATACATATGAAAATGTGTGTCAAGCATATTTTGATTGGCTCTCCTGCATATTTGCCTTTGATATGGGCCTCTTTGTGATAAGGTGGACAATTATTTTCATTAGACTACTGGCAGTTATACTATTATAATTTATATGTATTTTTGCAGATGTTACATCTGGTAGTAGAAATGCTCAAAGGACGTATGCCAGGATCAAAAAGGGTACTTTCTCTTAGATCCTAGTCTCAACCACTAAGCTCTGCTGCAGCCTTATAATCTTCCCAGGGAAACAGGTTTCTATGTGTCCTTTTCAAAGATTTTTTTAGTGTCATTTATCCTCATAAACATTTCTTTACTCTCATGCCACACCCGTACAGCCCCATAGTTCTCCCTTCCCTTTTAATAACTACTATGTTCTTCTATCACCCAACCCTTGAAATCTTGCTCTCCCACCTCTGGAGCTTCTGACTTCTACAGGTACTCCAATTTAAGCATACATATTTAAAGATTCAAACTGACATCCATATGGGAGAGAGAACTTGCCCTGAATTGATTATTAGCCACTTCATCTATTTACTTGTACATTTCATAATTTCATTTCTCTACAGAGGTGATTAAGCTACCATTGGCTATATGTAACACATTTTTCTCTTTTTTTAGTTGTTGGACATCTAAGTTATTTCCATTTCTTAACTATTTGTGAATAGAGCAGCAGTGAACACTAATAAAGAACTATCTCTGTCATGGGATATAATTTTTTTTAATATATGACTAACAGTTATATAACTGACTCATGCAGTAGGTCTATTTCTAGCTTTGAGAAGAACCTCCACACTGATTTACAAAGTGGCTGTATCACTGCAGTCTCAATAGCAGGCTGTCTTAGGGATGAAGACCATTGGTTGTGTCATGTGATGAAGACTTAGTAATGTTTTGCTGAAGCAGAATCATGAGATGTTTTGCTGAAGTAGACTCATGTGATATTTTGCTGAAGCAAGACTTCCGAGAGGACATGTGATGGTTGATGAAATTATAAGTAGGACTCAACAGTGGCCACACAATTGCATTGCTTGTAATGCAAGTATTTGTTGATCTTGCTTCTTAGCTGATCTTTACGTCATTGAGAGAGGCATGACAGAGAACTCTTGGTATTCCTGCTGGTTCTGGTTGCTCCTTCTGACTCATGTTGATTCAGCAGAGGTCTGGTTGTTTCTGCTCACTCATGCTGTAGTTGCTAATTCCTCTTTGGTGAACTGGACTGCTCTTATCATGACACTACTGAACTGGACTGCTGGAATCCTGACAATGGAGATTAAAATCATCTCAAAGGACTGCTTCCAAACAAGTCCAGATTCTCTTGGATCTGGTAAGGGTTTGAGAACCCTTATTAAAATAGATTTTGAAGAATCTAAACCTATAGACAACCTTAAATGGGCAGTTCCACTTCTAGGGCTATATCTCAGGCTGAATAAAATGCACAAATCCAGTAGCATACCAATGTTCATCATTCTTTGCTTCTTGATTATAGAAGCAATGTGACCATCAGACTCATATTCCTATAATGAACCGTGTCCCTTCCTAATAATAATAAAAACGAAATAAAACTCTCACCAAAATTAGTTATGTTAGGCATTGATCTTGATACTCAAAACAGGAGTTTGTACAAATATCATTAGCAGTGAGCCATTAATTTTCATCATTTTGAAGCACACCAACAGGAACGTTGAACTACTGTAGTACAATCATCTCACATTGTTTATGCTGCCAGAAGTAAACAGAGAAATGGGCACATTATCAGCCACAGTACCTCATCACATCACCTTCATCCTTGTGTCTGTCTAGCTCTCTCCTGCCTTGGTGACCACAACCTGTTCAACATCCACATCTGTCTTCTGAAAAGGCCCAGCGGTTTTTATTTTTTTTTATTTTTATTTTCTAAATAATATTTAATGTACAATCAAAAACAACAAGAACAAACCCCTGTTGCCTCCCCCCTCCCCATGCCTGCCACCCCATCCTCTCCCACTTATCAGCCCTGTCATTCCCCTACACTGGGGCATAGAACCTTCACAGGGCCAAGGGCCTCTCCTCCCCTTGATGACCAACTTGGCCATCCTCTACTATACACATGCTGCCAGAACAATCAGTCCCACCATGTATAGTCCTTGGTTGGTGGTTTAGTCCCTGGGAGTTCTGAGGGCATTGGTCAGCCCATATTGTTGTTCGTCCCAAGAGGCTGCAAACCCTTTAACTCCATTGGTTCCCTCTCTAACTCCTTCATTGGGTACTCAGTTCAATGGATGGCTGTGAGCCTCTACCTCTGTATTAGGGAATTGGATGGATCTGGAGAATATCATCCTGAGTGAGGTAACCCAATCACAAAAGAACACACATGGTATGCACTCTCTGATAAGTGGTTATTAGCCCAGAAGTTTGGAATGCATAAAGTACAACCCACAAACCTCAAGAAACTCAAGAAAAAGGAAGATGTTTCATTCCCTCGTGAAATGGGGGAACAGAATACCCATGCAAGGAGTTGCAGAGACTAACTATGGAGCAGAGACTGAAGGAAGGGCACTCCAGCCTGATATAGCTGTCTCCTGAGAGACTCTGACAGTACCAGCGGTTTTTATATAACAACATTTATACCGCACATCTCTTAGGTCCCATAAGCCCAAAGTTTGATTTCATTACAAGTTCCCTATTTCTTGTATATGCAATGAATCCATGAAGGATAACTACTTTAATATCTTTCACTATAAGATGTACAATGTATATCCTTCATAGGTATAATTACTCACTTCTAATTTTAGCCACATACGCTTTAACTTAATGTCTCCATCTACATCTACATCCTGCTGCTCAAATTCTCCAATAAATTTCATTATTATATCCACGTAATGTCCAATTAGCTTTCAGCACAGTATTAAGGTTTCAAGCTTTTCTATTACCCAAGTACTAATTAGGCCCAACCCTGTTTAGCTTTGGAGATCAAACAAGATCAGACAAAATCAACATCGGTCAGTACATCCATAATTTGATAGAGAGTCTAGTCACAGGTGTTGTGCTCACACACAGGTGGGCAACACTGGCCATCCCCAAGGAACTACTCTGGAGTGACTCACGTGCAAGGAATCCCCTTTACAATATTAACACATCAGTGTCAGAATCTCTACCTATTGATTCTTCATTAAACTGTCCTTGTTATATACCACTCTTCCAAGAACACTTCCGTGTCACATCAAACACTGTCAAACTTTCCCTGGAAACTCTCATTTGAAACTATTCCCAGTATTCTCCAATGCTTCCTCTCTGAAATGCTTCTCATTCTTCCCACTAGTCTCATCTTTATTTATACTCCATCCATTATAATGTGGATCCCTCAAAGCCTTTTCTGTTCCTATGCCAAAGCTCAGACAGCAGAAGAGTATTTCTAATGGGAAACACATTACTTTGTGCCTTCACAGCATCTCTTTTACAGTCCTCGTTTATCTACTCAAAAAGATTGTTTGTCAGGCACAGAGCATTTGGGGAGTTGATGCTTATCTTTGAGGGGAACACATGACTATCTTCCAATATCTATTAAGCAAAAGAATGGATCTAACTCTAATGACACAGCATGACATTCCACTAGGATTTTTACAGACCACAGGCAACACAGTTTCAATGTTTCTTGTACATCTTAAAGTGTATTTAGAGATCTCACAATTTTGAGGTTTTGTTACACAATATAGCAAAGGACTTGTGGAAAGCATAGCTCAAGTATCAAAGTATTCAGAGATTTTACTCCCTATCTACACCTAATAAATAGTTAATCAAGATAAATCCAAATGTTTGATATACTCTACATGTTGATATAGAAATTAACCCCAAATCATTCAGGTTTGTTCTGTAACTTAGATACTGTGAATATTGCCATAATAAAACTTGGAGTGTATAAGAAGAGAAAGAAATTAACCTAAAATTTGAGCAAATGGATGCAAAATAGGCTACAGAGATAATCAAAATGAAATACCTTGCAAGCAAAATGTTACTGCTGCATTTACATAACCAAAACTCAACAATTGCACCTCTCTATAGATAGGTGCCAAGAGCAGAAAACAATCCATATCTAGACTAGAAGAATTTACTGGAGATTCTTCACTAAGTTTACTGAGTAACTAGACTTTACTGTTAGGAAAGAAAATAAGTAATAAGAATGCTTTTCCCAAAGTAAAGCCCATTTTCTAACAAAATCTCAGTGTACTTATATACTAGGGAGATGCATAGATAAGAATTCTCTACACTCAAACCACTGGGAACAAATAATTAATCAAAGTTGTGTTTCTGACTATATTAAGCCAAAACTGTTTCTGGGCACCTAGGTTCATATACTTGTTACTCCAATTTTCACTATTCCCCTATGGTTTAAGAAGCAATTTGTTAAAAGAAAACATTGAATTTTTCCCCGACAAAAATACTGAAGGGAGGAGAATATTATCAAATTTAATTCCCTCTCCAATGCATGTTTCCTTTTTATAATTTATATAAAGTCATAAATATATTATAGAGAGTAGTAAGGAATCTCAGTGGTGCATTCCTATGCATAAAATGACTAGATACTGAAGTTTTTGCCTCCCTATAGTACAGATTCACTGTGTGGGATATATGATGCTTAATAATGGCTCACCAGCTGGATTTGTGGTTCTAGGCCTATTGCCATAATAATTGTAGAGTAAAAGGCCTTCAAACACTGCTTTGTTGGAATTATTGACCTTCCAATTCTTCTATGTCTAACAAATGCACTATATCTGTTAATGTAACCGTATCATACATGTAGATGAATGGTGATACTGGAGTGTTTCTTTGTAGAGTGTATCCTCTCCAGACAGGGATTCAGCATAGATCACATTTAGAACATCAGATATTTTGCTGGATCTCAGTTCCAAAACTGTCATGTCAGTTGAGTTTGTGAAATGCTAAGCAATCAAGGTGTGATGATAAACAGGCATAATGAAATGGATCACTCTAAGAAAACATGGCAAGGATTATGTCAGCTCCACATAGAGTTCATTGGCAAAATGCTATGACAGGAACTGTGTTTGAATCTCAAACACAAAGTTAATGATATAGCACTCACTCATACCATTGCCAAGAGGAACTTGCTGACAGGAACCTGGTGTGACTACTCCTTGGGCTGCTCAGCCAGCAACTGACCAATGCAGAGGCGAATGCTTGAAGCCAACCATCAGATTGAGCTCTGGGACCCTTGTGGGGGAGTTGGCAGAAGGACTGAAGGAGCTGAGGGGGAATTCCAACCCCATTGGAAAAAACAACATCAACTGGCCAGACCACCAGTGCTCCCAGGGACTAAACTACCCACCAAGGAGTGTACGCTGAGGGATCCATGGCTCCAGATACATGGGTAGCCTTGTCTAACATCAATGAAAGAGGAGGCCCTCGATCCTGTGAAAGTTTGATGCCTCAGCATAGGAGAATGCTAGTGTGTTGGGGCAGGAGAGGGTTGATGGGGAGGAGCATTCTCATAGAGCAAAGGGGAGAGAGGAGAGGAAGAAAATTCACAAGGGTGTCCCTGAAATGGAAGACATGGTCAAAAACAAAGAAAGGGTCACAAGGAAGATGGTATCTTGAGCTTGCACCAAGAATAGACCCTACTGTGATTGACCTGTATGAATTTCTTAAAACTGCACTGAAAAAAAAAAATGAACCCTAAGGACAAAATGGTGGTGCTAAATTTAGAGCAGGGGATTCTGGAATTTAAAGTTCCCACAGATGACTGCATATCACTAATTGCCATTACACTGGACAGCAGCATATTTGGAGATGGGTGACAATGGTGATCACCTGGAAAACCTGCCATCACCCTTAAAATCAGCAGATACAAGAATTCCTGAGGTCTGGTTTTGAGAATGCATAAACAGTGATAATACAGAACTTCTTATTTATTTATTCTTCTCTCATACAATATATAACTATTACAGCCTCCCCCTCCCCACTCCTCCCAGACACCCTCCACGTCTACCTTCTCCTCTAGATCAACTGCTCCTGTTTCCCTTCACAGAAGAGCAGATCTCCCAAGGATATGGAAAGAACACTGCATAATTAAACTAGGCACAAACCCCCATATTAAGGCTGAACAAGACAACCCAGTAGGAGGAAAACTGTCCAGAGAGCTAGCAAAAGAGCCAGCAAGGCACCAACTCCTACTGTAAGAAGTCATACAAATAGCCCAAGCTAAAAAATTTTTTTCGATGGGGATTGCATTGAATCTGTAGATTGCTTTTGGCAAGATGGCCATTTTACTACATTAATCCAGCCAATCCACAAGCAAGGGAGATTTTTTCCATATTCTAAGCTGTCCTTCAATTTATTTCTTCAGAGACTTGAAGTTTTTGTCATTCAGATCTTTCACTTGCTTAGTTAGTCACACCAAGGTATTTTATATTATTGGTGACTATTGTAAAGGTGTCATTTCCCTATTTTCTTTCTCAGCCTGTTTATCCTTTGAGTAGAGGAAGGCTATTGATTTGTTAGAGTTAATTTTGTGTCTAACCACTATCCTGAAGTTGTTTACCAGGTTTAGGACTTCTTTGGTGGAATTTTTGGGGTCACTTAAGTATACTATCATATCATCTACAAATAGTGATATTTTGACTTCTTTCTTCCTAATTCGTATCCCTTTGACCTCTTTTTGTTGTCTAATTGCTCTGGCTAGGACTGCAAATACTATATTCCAAAGATAGGGAGAGAGTGGACAGCCTTCTTTAGTCTCTGATTTTAGTGAGATTACTTAAAGTTTCTCTCCATTTAGTTTGATGTTGCCTACTGGTTTGGTGTATATTATTTTTATTGTGTTTAGGTATGGACGTTGAATTCCTGATCTTTCCAAGACTTTTATCACAAAAAGGTGTTGATTTTTTTTCAAAATGCTTTCTCAGCATCTAATGAAATGATTATGTGGATTTTTTTTTGCAGTTGTTTATATAGTTGATTATGTTGATGGATTTCCATTTATTGAACTATCCCTGCATTCCTGGGATAAAAAAATTAAAAAATTAAAAAAAATAAAAAAGATAAAAGAAGCCTACTTGATCATGGCGAATGATCTTTTTGATATGTTCTTGGTTTATATTTTCAAGAATTTTATTAAATATTTTTGTGTCAATATTCATGAGGGTAACTGCTCTGAAGTTCTCCTTCTTTGTTGGATCTTTTTTGTGCTTTAGGAATAAACATAGTTGTGGCTTCATAGAATGAATTTGGTAGTGTTCCTTCTGTTTACATTTTGTGGAAGAGTTAGAAGAGTATTGGTATTAGGTCTTCTTTGAAGATCTGATAGATTTCTGTACTAAAACCACCTGGTCCTGAGTTTTTTTTTTTTTGTTTGTTTGTTTGGTTTTTTTTTTGGTTGAGAGGCTTTTAATGACTACTTCTATTTGTTTAGGGGTTATGAGACTGTTTAGAAGCTTTATCTAATCCTGATTTAACTTTGGTACCTGTTATCTGTCTCGAAAATTGTCCATTTTATCCAGATTTTTCAGTTTTGTTGAGTATAGGCTTTTATAGTAGGATCTGAAGATTTTTTTAATTTCCTTGGTTTCTGTTGTTATGCCTCTCTGTTCATTTCTGATTGTGTTAATTTGGATACTGTCTCAGTGCCCTCTGGTTAATCTGGTTAAGGGTTTATCTTGTTGATTTTCTCAAAGATCCAGCTGCTGGTTTTGTTGATTCTTTGTATAATTCGTTTTATTTACGTGTGGTTGATTTCAGCCCTGAGTTTGATTATTTCCTGCCATCTACTCCTCTGTGTGTATTTGTTTCTCTTTGTTCTAGAGCTTTCAGTTGTGCTGTCAAGCTACTAGTGTATGCTCTCCCAGTTTCTTTTTGGAGGCAATTAGAGCTATGAGTTTTCCTTTGGCACTGCTTTCATTGTGTCCCTTGAGTTTGGATATGTTGTGCCTTCATTTTCAATGAATTCTAAAAAGTCTTTAACTTCTTTCTTTCTTTATTCCTTGACCAAGTTACTGAGCAGAATTTTTCATCTTCCATGTGTCTGGGGCTTTCTGGGTTTTTATGTTGTTGTTGTTGAAGACCATCCTTAGTCTGAGGTGATCTGATAGGATGCATGAGATTATTTCAGTCTTCTTTTGTCTGTTGAGGCCTGTTTTGTGACCGATTATACAGTTAGTTTTGGAGAAGGTACCGTGAGGTGCTGAGAAGATATATTCTTTTGTTTTAGGATGACATGTTCTATAGATATCTGTTACATCTAATTGGTTCATAACTTCTGTTAGTTTCACTGTGTCTCTGTTTAGTTTCTGTTTCCATTACCTGTCCATTGATGAGAGAGGGGTGTCAAAATCTCCCACTATTGTTGTGTGAAGTATAATATGTGCTTTTGGCTTTAGTAAAATTGGTTTTATGAGTGTCGGTGTCCTGGCATTTGAAGCATAGATGTTCAGAATTGAAAGTTCATCTTGGAAGAGTTTTCCTTTGAAGAGTATGAAGTTTCCTTCCTAATAGTTTTTGGTAACTTTTGTTTGAAAGTCGATTTTATTTGATATTAGAATGGCTACTCTTGCTTGTTTCTTTGGACATTTTGCTTGGAAATTTTTTCCAGCCTTTTAAGCTGACGTAGTGTGTGTTTTTGTCACTGAGGTGCATTTTCTGTACACAGCAAAATTCTGGGTCCTGTTTACATATCCAGTCTGTTAGTCTATGTATTTTTATTGGGGAATTGTGTCCATTGACATTAAGAGAGATTAAGAAAAAATGATTGTCGGTTCATGTTACTTTTGTTGTTATAAGTAGAATTATGTTTATGTGGCTATATTCTTTTGAGTTTGTTGAGAGAATTGTACTTTCAAAATTCCAACTTATTTCTTCATAGAGTTAGAAAGAGCAATTTGCAAGTTCATTTGGAATAATAAAAAATGCAGAATAGGGAATGCTATTCTGAACAGTAAAAGAACTTCTGTGTGAAACAGCATCCCTGACCTCAAGTTGTATTACAGAGCAATAGTGATAAAAAGTGCATGGTATTTGTACAGAGACAGGCAGGTAGATCAATGGAAAAGAATTGAAGACCCAGAAACAAACCCACACACCTATGATCACTTGATCTTTGACAAAGAAGTGAAAACCATCCAGTTGGAAAAGAAAATTTTCCTCAAATGATGCTGGTCCAATTGGTGTTGAAGAATATAAATTGATCCATTCTTATTCCTTGTACAAAGATCAAGTCCAAGTGCATCAGGGACCTTCACATAAAACCAGACACACTAAAACCAATAGAAGAGAAGATGGGGAATAGCCTCAAGCACATGGGCACAGGGGAAATTTTCATGAATGGAACTCCAATCACTTATGCTCTAAGATCAACAATTGACAAAGGGGACCTTATAAAATTGCAAAATTCTGTAAGGCAAAGGACACTGTCAATAAGACAAAATGGCAACCAACAGGTTGGGAAAATATCTTTATAAATCTTACACCTCACAGAGGGCTAATATCCAATATATACAAAGAACTCAAGATGGTAGACTCCAGAGAACCCAATAACTCTATTAAAAATGGGGTATAGAGCTAAACAAAGCATTCCCAATTGAGGAATATTGAATAGCCAAGAAACAACTAGAGAAATGTTCAACATCCTTAGTCATCAGATAAACAACCCTGAGATTCCACCTCACAGCAGTCAGAATGGCTAAGATCAAAAATTCAGGTGACAGCAGATGCTGGTGAGGATGTGGAGAAAGAGGAACATTCCTCCATTATTGGTGGGATTGCAAGCTGGTGCAACCACTCTGGGAATCAGTCTGGTGGTTCTTCAGAAAATTGGTCATAGTACTACCTGAGGACCCAGCTATACCACTCCTGGGCATATACCCAGAAGATGCTCCAACATAAAACAAGGAAACATGCTCGATCAAATTTATAGCTATTATTTATAATAGCTTGAAGCTGGAAAGAACCCAAATGTCTTTCAACAGAGAAATGGATACAAAAAGTGTGGTATATAGAATGGAGTACTACTCAGCTATTTAAAACAATGACTCCATGAAATTCTTAGGCAAATGGATGAAACTAGAAAATATCTTCCTGAATGATGTAACCCAGTAACAAAAGAACACACATTGTATGCACTCACTGATAAGAGGATTTAGCCCAAAAGCTCAGGATACCCAAGATAAAATTCAGAGACCAGATGCAGCTCAAGAAGAAGGAAAACCAAAGTGTGAATGCTTCAGTCCT
>JADRCC010576340.1:0-15500 GCA_019843855.1 Hylomyscus alleni
TCTGGATTCCAGAAAGCTGAGACATCCTTTAACAACTCAGACTCACCCTTCCTAATGAGAAAGTTAACTGCTTACGGGCAGTAACTACATCTGCTCACCCTTGTCATACGCCATCCGTGGACCTGAGGTCCAGCATGTGCATCCACACTTGAGGGAGGGATCAACAGGGTGGAGAGGGCAGACCGTAGGGCATCCGAGGATTGTGTACAGTGTGCCTATTTGATGGAGAACCCAGCAGAAAGCAACCATGCTTGCCAGCATCATCAACCTAGCCACACTCTCTACTGACCACCACACAAAACCGAGGCAGGAGAGCTTAAGGAATATACTGAGATCTCTCAACTCTGAGGTGGAGTGACAGTTCACTTAACAGTTTACCGCTACTTCTTCAGAATCTGCCTTTTAAGAAGCCAGACATGGGGCTGGAGAGATGGCTCAGTGGTTAAGAGCACTGACTGCTCTTACGAAGGTCCTGAGTTCAAATCCCAGCAACCACACGGTGGCTCACCACCATCCATAACAAGATCTGATGCCCTCTTCTGGAATGTCGGAAGACAGCAACAGTGTACTTACATATAATAAATAAGTAAATCTTTTTAAAAAAAAAAGATTTGAATGAAGTAGACTTAACCTTTGGTAGTGGCAGGGAGCTGGCAGACAGCATTTATTGCTTTGGGGGTATTTCAGCTCCAAAGTTCTCAGAGGGCTTCAGCACCAGCTAAGAGTGTCTCCTCCATGAGCAAGCCTCCAGGTCATTTATGGGAGACTGCAAGAAGCTATGGCGTGAATTCCCATCTACAGCTGATGCGTGGACTCTTGAAGGCTGAGGGAGGGATGCGCCCCTTGCCACACTGGTTGCTAACATCAGGAAGCTGGCTTGAGCAGGATCCAGGCCAGAGCCTAAAGCTTCCAGCATGGCGAACTGCAGAGTAGGCTCCTAGGAGCTCCCCGTTGGATGCGGAAGCCTCGGCCACAGGGAGCTTCTGAGGAGCAGCACATCTCCGGTGAGTCTTGAGGGCACCTCCTTCTTTCTCTGCAGAGTGAACTAGCTAGGAGTCAGACCTGGACGGCCTGGCCCTCTGTGGCTGAAAAGGACAATCTATGGTGGGACTCAGAAGTCATCTCTCTCTTCTTCTTCCTTTGGCTCCTGCAGCAATTGACCAGGATCAGTGTTCTAAAGCCCAAGTTTGTAGGGTGCTAACTGGACTCCAACTGGATGAATGTGTTATGCAAATGGGGTGAGAAAAGTAAGAGCAATCAGAGATTCATGGTCAAACGTAGCTGGGAAGAAGCCAGAATCCACCTAGAATTGCTAAAGTTTACAAGCATGTCCTGAAACCTATCAGAGATAGGGGCCACCTACCCCTAACACCAGCATTGACTTCTGTTCCGCTCTGTTAGTTGGGATACAGGTCACAGGACTTTAGGTACCAAAGAACTAGAAGCTAAAGAAAATTCCAACTACCCTGCATCTTTATCTTCACATTAGTTCTCCCTGAGCTTTCCAGACTTTCTCCCCTGTATTCTCTCTCAGCTGAAATGAAAACTCAGATCCTGCTGGAAAACTATGAGACAATGCCCTTACCTGCAACCACAAGGGCCGATGCTCCATCCACTCACAGTGTGGGCTTCAGAGCTGGAGGGGGCAGTGCAGGGCTAGCTGGGTGCAGCAAAGGGCTAGCTGGGGGGACAGCACAGGGCAAGCTGGGGGCAGCACAGGACAAGCTGGGGTCAGCACACAGCTAGCTGGGGTAACATTGGGCTAGCTGGGGGTAGCACAGGGCAAGCTGGGGCAGCTCTTATCTTCTAGCAACTACCTGAAACTATTTCTTGAGCAAAGCCTTCAGAAATCTGGTGAAGCTGGGGGGCTAACACCTAGTTATCACCGATGGTCTCAGGACAGCCATATCAGAAGCATCACTTAATACCAAGGAGAGTGACTGGAGGCAGACTTTTCCTGTCAGTTGCTGGCACTGCCAGGTCCCCTGAGGTGCTTCATCACAACTCAGGCCTCTGAGGAGATGGACTCCTCTCATCTCCTCTCTTCATTTCTCAATCTGTTCTCCTTTAAACCAGGGGTCTGTGGTGCCTGCTTCTGCAGCCTCTGGAAGAAGGAAGCAAGTGATCTACTTGACCCTTAAGCGTGAGCTCCAAGCTCAATAATTCAAAGGGAGAGTAGAGAGAAGGGAGCGCAGTGGTGCAGTTCCCTCCAGTACCCCGAGATTAACATAGTTCCTGCCTCAGGAAGAGGACAGTGAAAAGCCTGCTCACAGGGGCCAAAGGGCAAGGCAGGTCAAAGCATAGAGACAAAGCATAGATGAGGTTTCATAAAACACATCTATCTGGGTCTGCAGAGACAGCTCAGTCAGAAAAACACTTGTCTCACAAACACAAGGACCTAAGTTCAAACCCCAGAACCAAGTCAAAAAGCTTAATGTGATGACAGGCCTTCTCAGTGATGCTGAGATGGGGTGAGGAGAGCCGCTGGTCTCTGGAGCACACTGGCCAGCTAGCATAACCTACTTAGAGAGAAGTTCCCAAGGCACTGAGAAACTCTGTCTTGATTCAATAGTGGAAGGCATCTGAGAACACCCCTAACTTCTACCAGCACACACACACAAACACATACACACACATACATATACATACATATACACATACATGCACACACACACACATATACATACACACATATACATACACATTTACATATATACACATGCAAATATACACTTACATATGTACACACACATATATATAGACACTTAAATACACATACATACACATATACATACACACATATACATACACACACATACATAAACACACTCAGAATCAAAAGGAGGTGCATTCATGTCTGATTTTACTCTTCCATAATTGCTGATGATTCCAGCCCGATCTGATGGTCTCACAGCAACCAAGTGACCATGAGAAGAAACCATAGCACAGCTCTTCCCTGTCCTGTGTCACACCATACTGGGTGGGACAAAACCCTGCTGTGAGGAAGCTCAGCATGCCGGAGGGGAAGCAGGACATGACCATGAAGAACTATATAATAAGTGATTCAGATGTCATTTGTAGACAGTGAGGAAAGAGATAACCTAAGGGCAGGCATGATTAATTGCTAACTGAATTATTCAGACAGTAATGACAAGAGGTCACAGCAGAGAGCAATGGCTTCCATCCAGGGTCATCACGGAAGGCTATGTCACCACACAGAACAGTGCAGACAAGGCAGGAACAGGGAGCGAAGGAGTTGATTAGCTGTTCCTACAAGGTGGACACTAAAGAAGCCTGGGGAGGAAGGTGGCACTGGAGTGTGGGTGATACTCTACATGCTTCCTTTGACCAACATGACTGTTCAACCATCAGGCCTGTCATAAGAAGGTAGGGACCAGATGAGAATCAAAGTGTTTCTAATGGAATACAATCTAGCCTTTCTGATGGATACAATCTATCTATCTAGCCTTTCTGATGGATACAATCTATCTATCTAGCCTTTCTGATGGATACAATCTATCTAGCCTTTCTGATGAATACAGTCTAGCCTTTCTGGTGGATACAATCTAGCCTTTCTGATGGATACAATCTAGCCTTTCTGATGGATACAATCTAGCCATGTATGATGGGTCTCGGGTTCATAACATGGTTCATCTTGATCGTCAACATGATAGGATCTACAACTACAGAAGAGACAAATCTCTGGGCATGTCTGTGAGGAATTATCTATATTAGGTAAACTGAAGCAGGAAGACTCACCCAGAGAGAAGATGCACCCATGCTGTAGGTTGGGGTTGTGGAGCAAATAAAAGAGAGAAAGCGAGTTGAGCACCAGCATTCATCTCTCTCTCTCTTTCTCTGCTTCCTGATTGTGGAAGCAGTGTGACCAGCCACCACGAGCCTGGCTTCTGCTGTCATGCCTTCACCATGATTGCAGTGGTTTGAGTATGCTTGGCCCATGGGAAGTGGCACTATTTGGAAGTATGGCCTTGGTGGAATAGGTGTGGCTTTGTTGTGTAGGTGTGCTTTGAGGCTCCCAAGCTCAGACTCTGTCCAGTGCAGAAGAGAACCTCCTCCTGGTTGCCTTCAGAAGACAGTCTTTTCCCACCTGCCTTTGTAATCAAGATGTATAACTCTCAACTGTTCCTCAAGCACCATGCCTGCATGGATGCTGTCATGCGTCCCACGATGATGATGATGATGATGATGATGATGATGATGATGGACTGAACCTCTGAAACTGTAAGCCAGCCCCAACTAAATGTTGTCCTTTATAAAAGTTGCCTTGGTCATGGTGTTTATTCACAGCAATGAAACCCTAACTAAGACAGAAGTTGGTATCAGGAACTGGGGTATTGCTGTGATAGAGCCGGACATGTTTGTTGTGTTTTATTCTTTGGTTTTTGTAGGCATAAATTTTTTGCAACCTACTTTTAATAAGGGTTCAACTTCTCCTCTAGCCCACCCCCAAGATGAGGCAGTGAAAGAGAAAAGTTATTAGGATATGGGCGAAGTGGACTTGTTCAGCAATAATTCTTTGGAGATGAGCTCAGTCTTCTTTGGCAGCAGTTCAGTCCAGCAGCAAACACCAAATACATCTCAGCAGCTGAAGACCAGTGCTGCTGAGGCAGGCAGACACCAGGCACGAACCAACGGCTACAGTCCATTCCTCTCAGCAAGTAGACACCAGGCAAGAACCAATGGCTACAGTCCAGTCTTCTAGGCAGGCAGACATCAGGCATGAACCAATGGCTACAGACCAGTCCTCTCAGCAAGTAGACACCAGGCAAGAACCAACGGCTACAGTTCAGTCCTCTAGGCAGGCAGACACCAGGCACGAACCAATGGCTACAGTCCAGTCCTCTCAGCAGGTAGACACTAGGCAGGAGCCAGAAGCTGTAGTTCAATTCTGAAGAAACCACACGGCTCACCAACCTGACTGAGGTGAGGCTGAGGAAGCAGCAAGCTGCTGCCGGAACCTCATGAGTAGATATTGGGTGAGTTTTTCTCAATGGCAGCGTTAACATAAGTTGAGCTCAACAACCCTATATAAGGTGAACCAATATATGCCTGTCATCAAAGAATAGTGAGGTGGAACAAACCAAATCAATGCTCGGTGCTCATCTCCCACTGTCTGTGGGGTCTTATTCACACGCCTTCATCACGGGTCCTTTCATGTGTTTGCTATTTCAAAGCATCCTTTCACCTGTCTCTGCTTCAGAAAAACATTCTTTCCCATGTCTGCTTCAGCAACACATCCTTTCACTCGTGTGCCCCAGAAAAACATCACTTGACGTAATGGGCTTTCCAAAGAAACTAGAAGAGTTTCCACTTCAGTTTTTGTTTTGGAGGAATGTGAATTTTGGGACTTTGGATTATGAAAGTAGTGGAATCCTTTAAGTGGGGCTTATTGGGCCATGCTAGTAGAGGCATGGAAGGTGGTGGTGCTGAAGGGGATTGGAATTGTACGGGCCTAGCTCAAGGGGTTTCAGAGGAGAAGAATATTAGGATGTGGCCTAGAGACTGCTGCTGAGATAATTTGGTAAAGAATATGGCTGAATTTTGCCCTTGTCCAGAGAGTCTGTCAGAGTCTAGGGTAAAGAGATTTTGATTAATTACATTGACAAAGAAGATCACAAAACAACCAAGTTTAGATTTTTGTCCTGTGGTTCACTCTTATGAAATTCACTCTTGATCGTTTTGACCAAACATAGGAAGCTTAGAAAGGAAAAATATGAAATGTATGGTTCAAATATTAAGCTAAATATTAAAGGGGCACCAGGATGTAGAATGGAGCTACCTCCCATGTTCAAGGAGATAAACAAATTAAGGGAGTGGTGACCAAGGGGCAAGATCCTACCTTGCTAAGCTTATTGTTTATGCTATTGCAGTTAAACAAAGGAGAATTACATTATGTTAGACATTATTATGACTTGGCTATTGTTTTCATTTAGACATAAGAATATAAGATAATATGTCAAATTCACAAAGGGTTAATTGTGATGGCTATTCTCAGTTGTCAACTTGACTATATCATTAGTGAACTACACTCTAGAACTTATAAAGATCTTGTTAAAAAAAATTTTTTTTAAGGCTTAGGTCCAAGTGTAGGATATATTCCTTTAATCTCAGTACTCAGGAGACAGAGGCATTCGGATTTCTGAGTTCAAGGTCAGTCTACAGGGCAAGTTTCAGGACAGGCAAGCTTATGAAGAAAAGGAATTGGAAAACAGAAAGCTGGTGACAATGTAATAGAACAAGGGAACCATGTTCCAGCTCTACCAAGCAACAGAACTCAACCACTTTGGCCATGTGGCTCTGGCTTTAGAGTCAAGAATTGAAGGCACTACTGGGACAACTGATGCTGGTTAGCTGGAGCTAAGAAATTAGTGGATTAAGAAGAGACCAGCATCACTGAGGTAAACTCTTCTCAGAAGTGTTTTCTGATAGTACAAAGAAGCTGTGTTCCAGAGATAGCCAAGGTTGTACCTCCTGTTGCAGCTGGACTTGGTAATGTTTAAGAATTACCCAGGCGGTACTGATTTTGAAGACATGAAGGGGACATAGAGAGCAACTGAGGCTTGGCCCTGTGAGAGGACGTGGAAGGCCATTGGTGAAGGTGCCGCCTCAGTGGCAGTTGATGGCTAAGGATTGAAGGGATCATGCAAAGAAGCTGAGGCTTGACACCATGAAGAGAGCCTAAGAGAGGCTATTGGCGAAGCCTAGTTGCAGTGGAAGACCCCCATGTATTGAATATGGTGTGGAAAGTTGTGGCCTTGTTGGAGAAAGTGTGTCATTGTGTAAGTGGGCTTTGAGGTTTCTATGCCCAGTGAGGAAGAAAGCCTCTTGACTACCTGAAGATAGAACTCTCAGCTCCTTCTCCAGTACCATGTCTGCCTGCATGCTGCCATACTTCCTGCCATGATGATAATGGACTGAACCTCTGAAACTAAACCAGCCCCAGTAAATGTTGTCCTTTATAAGAGTTGCCTTGGTCATGGTGTCTGTTCACAGCAATGGAACCCTTACTAAGACAATGATGGATTGTACCCACAATCTGCTAACCTGGACAAGTCCTTTCTTTGTGCTTGGGCCAGGTCTTTTACCACAAGAAAAGCATCTGACATCATGAGTGAGGGAGATCTTGGTAAGACTTTCCAGAAAAGTCACAGTGGCCTCTAAAACCCAGTTCCCTAAGTGTCTTCCACAATGATGAGCCAGGTCTTGTCCTGAGACTTCTTGGATAGTCAGTCAACAAGCAACCAGCATGGATGTGGCTGACTCCATTTTTCAGATACATTCAGACTCCACACACTGCTCCCCATATCTGGGATTAATAACTTGCTCCAAGCCAACCCCATCTCCCTTATAACTCGAACGGAAGTTATATTCCTGTGTGTGTCCCTCTCTCCTTACACAGTTTCTTCTCAGCCAGAAGCCAGGGTGAGTGACGGTTTCACTCTTGGCTCACACCTTTCAATGGTTTCTGCTTCCTTCCAGAGAGTTCTGGGCTCCTCGCCATGGTCTAAAAGGCTTTACAGATCTGGCCCCCGCTGCCTCTTGTTCCTGGTCACTGGCCTGCCCCTCGCAGGCTCTGCTCCCATGACACTGGACTCTTCTTTCTGCCAAGCCCCCTCCATCCATGCTAAGAGCTCTCTGGCTTCAGATACTCAAATAGCCAGCTACTGGGAACCACAGAGCCATGACCCCCTCTTTCTCTCCCATGCTTTGCCTTTCTGCAAACCATTTTCATTTGCCTGGGTTCAACACATAGGCACAAAGCAGGACTGAGTGGCAGGGATTAGGTTGTAATGGGAATGCCAGTAGACGAAACTTGGAAGGGTCCCAAAAGTCAGGAAAGGGTCAGACTTGATGTATGTCCAACCCCAGTGAGGGGATCAGGGGGCCCTGGATGAAGGCCAAGGCTGCTTAGAAGTCTTGGGTTACATCAACACGGGTCCCTCCTCCCAGGAAGTGCCTGGGGACTCCCACTGAGCTCCAAGCAGGTCTAGAAGCAGACATGGGTTGAGATTAAATCTCCTCAGCAGACTCTGGACACTCATGCTCCCTGGGACAGGAGGAAGGTTATCTGAGGGCCACAGGGCCGACAGCCCTCAGTGTACTCTGATTCTGTTACTGTCTCCCCTCCAAGTGAGTTATGCAAGGTACAATTTGGTTCATGTTAATCCTAGCACCAAGAATACTGCCTGGCATACCACAAATGTTCAGCTGTATTTCCTGCATGAGGTAGGTAGGTAGATTATAGATGGATAGAAGATGAATGAAGAAGTCCTAAAAAGGCTTCCCCTCACACTGATTTGGGGTCTTCAGAAATTTTAAAATATTTTTTTTTAAATAATGTATAGTCTTACCATATTTTTCCCCTACACTCAGCTCAGATATGGGAATGGGGAGGGGGGTCCTGGCCATTGCTAGGCTCCATCATGGAACCAATCACCTCTCAGACAGCCAATCCAAGAAGGATAAATCTCTGTTGATTCCTATCTGATCTTTAGGATACCTGTGCAAGCAAGGCAGGAGGAGACTGCCCCTCCTGCAAATAGGATTTATGGTGGTGTCACCTTCTAAGTACTGCCAGGCGTATGCCCCTTATCATAAAGGACTCTCTTGGCCTTAATCTCCCATCACCCCTCACTCCCGCTCAAACTGTAGAGCCAGCAGAAGCTTGGGCAGTGAAAGCACAGGGCTCCCAGACAGATCCTCTGACTCTGTCCCCACTATGACTGCCTGTAGAGAGTTTCCCTTGCACCAGAGTCCACTTTGGCTGGAGGCAGGAAAGCTTAAGCAGGGTACATGGATCACCCTAGTGCATCCTGGTCTCTGGCAGGCTCATAGCTCACCCCCTGGGCTCACTTCACTTGAACTTTGGAATTACAAAGGTTCACTCACGAAGAGGTTAATATCGTGACCGGACCTTGAGATGCAGAACTCAGAGCTGTGTGAGAAGCCTGACTGCGATTAGTCATTCTTATTAATAATGAAGTAGAAGGAAGTGGAGTGGAGGTGCCTAGCAGCCCACACGATTGATGGATCGCTGCATCCCTTTGCCATTTGTGAACGCCATTTCTTTTACAGCTTAATCTTCCTGTAACCATTCTTCAATAATCATGGAAGCAAAATTAAATTAAATGTACCTCCTCGCAACTGGGCAGCACATCTTGCTACATGTTCTCTCCAAAGGATGGGACACAGACTTGGAGAGGCACTTTCTCCACAGCCCTCAGCACCCAGGTTTCAGTTTCCTTTGTCTCCACCCCACTTTCCTCCTCCCAGTACACAAATTTGGACCAAATTGGACAAAGCTTGTAGGTTCTGAAATTTACAGTTCGTGTCACAAATCCTGTGTGTCTCAACGGAATCCTTACTTTAAGTTAATGCTGACAAAGTACGAAATGCCAGAGGCCTCATAAATCATAGCCTATGTCATATCAGAAATTTCCAAACACACGGAGTTTCCACAGACTGGAACAAATGCCCCCTCTCTCACCAGCACCCAGCGGCTTACTGAAGTCTGGGCTGACCAAGCACAGAGGCAGCCCTTTGAGTTTTACTGTGAGGGCTTTGGGGTTGTTTTTGTTTTTTATATAAAAGCTAACCTAAAGTGAGGATTTGTTTGGGATTAGCTTTCTTCTGTACAGTCCTTCATCAGCAGGAGGAAAAAGAAAGAAATGACGACCAGAGCCTCTCCCACATCTGTGCTTGCCATAAGGGGTTTCTGTAAAGACAACATCACACAAAGCGTGTAAAAATAAATTACGGAGGCTCACGAGCTGAGCAGAGACCGGAGCACCATCTGCTTTACGTAACATTTATTTTTCCGAAGGAAAAAAAAAAGTTCCAAAACTGAATAATGTTCGTGTCGTCTAAATATTTGCTTTCTATAGCATCCTGGAGATGGTAAGCAAATGTCCCAAAGATTCAGCCCGCGTCACTGAATCCTGGGGAGGAAAGACGCACAGTCATTCCACCGTGCAGTGTTCAATTGCTATGCAAATGTGAGAGCCTTATTATTTATTGCTTTTTCAGCTCCGACAGTGGGAAATATTGCAGACTCCAAAGGCATCTGTTGAGTGTAGAGCAAGTGCCTGCAAAGTGTGATCGGGTTGGAATCCTGTTATTTCTGGACTCCTGGGTGCGGGCGTGAAGTCGCTGTGAGAAACAAATTGCTCCGAGATCTTTGCAGCCTTTTGCTTGGTGCAAGTTAAACATTGGGGTTGGGGGAGGGCTGTACCCTGAACAATTGGCTCTGGAATTCACCCCTTAGGCCTGACTCAGAGATTAGGTCCTCCCTCCCTGCATCTGAGATGGTGGCCTGCAGCAAAGGATTTGGAGAGGGCTGACTGCCCAACTCCACAACTTTTCTTCTCTGGGTCTCAATTTCTCTATCTGTAAAATGGAAGCAGTAGTCTTGTCCAGATTAGGATTGCTGGATTTGCAATGTGCCCTGCTGTGCTTTACACATCCCTGTTGAATTTGTAATGTACCCTCTGGTTCTTTATGCATCCCTACAGAGATGTCTGCTGGCTGGCATCTAGGCTCAAGTGTAAGGTGGGAAGATGGGTTCACAAGTAAAGTTCTTGCCATACAAGCCTGAGGAGTTGGGTTTGATCCTCAGCACCTACACAAGAAATCTGGGCATGGTAGCCAGTGCTCATAATCCCCATGCTTGGGATATGGGGATGGACAACTCCCCGGCCTCACTACCCACAAGCCTTGCTGACTGAGTGAGTTCCAAGCTAATGAGAGAGTCTGCCTCAAAAACAAAACAAAATATAAAACAAAAATGGGATGATACATAAGGAATGAAATTTGAGGTTGACCACGGTCCTTCATATTCACAGGCACACATTCATACACACACAAGCACAAGTACACACAGACTCACACATGTACACACATGCACACATATACACACAGATTCACACTTGTGCATACACATGCACAAGCAAACAGACACATGTGCACACAACTACACACATGCACAAGTACATACAGACTCACACATACACACAGACTCACCCACATACACACAGACACACTCACACATCTGCAAACTCACACACATGCACAAGTCCAACCATACTCACACATGTGCACACACTTACCTATATACACAGACTTTCACATGTGCACATACATACACACTCTCACACACATAGACACAAGTACAACCAGACTCACATATGTGCACACACTCACACATATACACACAGACTCACAGATCTGTGCAACACATACACAAAAATATACAGACTCAGATATGCATGCTCATACACACAGACTCACATGTGTACACAATCACACATATACACACAGATTGACACATGTGCATGCACACAGAGACAGATGCACACACACACAGTCACACATGTGCACCCACTTACAAATATATGCACAGATTCACATATGTGCACACACAAACTCATACATGTGCACATACGCTCACACATATACAAATACGCACACAGACTCACACACACACACACACACACACACACACCTAGTAGAGTTCAAGAGAAGGTTAAAAAAAAAACACCTGATGCATCTTGGCTGGAACACTAAAACTCTCGCTGACTTATGAAGAGGAGTGGTGAATGAGAAAACTCATGAGCGTAGCCCACACCTGGGATATGTTCCTCAGGGTCCTGGGTCTATTGTCATTGTCTCCTCCTCCTCCTCCTCCTCCTCCTCCTCCTCCTCCTCCTCCTCCTCCTCCTCCTCCTCCTCCTCCTCCTCCTCCTCCTCTTTCTCCTTCTTCATATTTCAAATCTTTCAGGAGAATTTGCAGAGTCTCAAACACCTACTTTCATTTCCCTAAAGTTTTCAGCCCTTTCTTCCTCCCTAGTATCAGTCCAAAGGCCTGACCCTGCACCTCGGAAGCCCAGTGAACACTGAGACAAGTCTCTCACATCCATCTGGGAACTCAGGAATGCTCTTTCCCGTGGTACCACAAGAATGGTCTTTCATCCCCAACATGGAAGAAATCCACTGCATATCCCATTTTGACAAAGCAGGGTTCCCTCTGATGTATCTCTCTCTGTCTCAATGCCCAGATCACACCTGTGAACTCAACTCAGCACTGAGGTGTGATCACCACTGGCTGATAGGACTGTGCCGCCCACACCACTAGTGATCCCCACAACATGTCCATCAAGCTCACAGGTCCCTCGAGGCCCTGGCTCGTGCTAAGAACTTGTTTATTCTGATTTCTTGGGTGAGAAGGTTCCTCCAGATGGGATGCCAGAAGCCTGCCGTGCCTCCCCGGCAGGTCCCCCTTTGTCTCTGAATACTGAGGTAGCTTCCTCTCTACTGAGAGTGTTCCTTGGACACAGCTTCTGTTACCTCTGTAGTAATTCTCTTTGTCCCCATCTGTGTCCCTAGAGACTGGCCAGTCTCTTACTGGCTCCTGTTCCTCCTACAACATATCTGGAACTCCTTAGTGTAGTGGTTGACCTCTCCTCTGCTCCAGAGGTGGACCCCACTGTGTGCACCCCCACTGTGTGCACCATGTAGCTGCTGGGTGGAAAGAGAGTTGCTTAGTCTCCCAGGCCCTCCCTGGGTTGCTCTTCAGACAACCCACACATTACAGCTTTCTGGACACAAACTCAAGCCATGGCCGTTGCATCTGAGGTCATTCATTACGTTCTCTGGAAGCCCCTGTCCCAGCAAGCCTCCTTCAGCCCGAGGATAAGGAAAATCAAGAAGACTGAGGGGTGTCCTTTCTTCGGGTGCTCTTCCCACTTCTAGGACACTTGTTGTGGAAACACAATCTCAAAAGAGAAATGAACAAAGGGACTGAGACTGGGAACAGAAAGCAGAATCAGGAAGAGAGATGGGAAGGCAGGACTGGCCGTGGTGAGTCAAGGGTGGACAGGTAGCAGCAGGGGCAGAGGCAGAGGAGGGCAGAGATGTCTGTAGTGCTAAGGAAATGAGACAGGATCTAGAGCGCAGCCATGACAGGTGACAAGGGAGGCTTGTGAATCACTTTCCAAAGGTGGGCCTTCTACACAAAGGCAGTCAAGATAAGAGAGAATGACAGTTGGGGAGGAACTGTAGGAACAGATCAATGGTGGTGACAGGATAGCACTTACCTTGTGTCATGTAGCAAGGCTGGAGCTTGGCTCCGTCTCGCCCCATGACACTCTCTACAAATCCACTAGTCACTGAACTGCACAAGGGGCAGGCATCAAGTACGGACTTCTCTAGTCATGATTCCTTAAAGATGGATGAGCTCTGAGAAACGTACCCTCAGACTACACCGTTCACAAACAGCACAGAGGGCACTCTCACACCACTGGAGACTATAACAAGCCTGTGCTCTTGCCTGTTGCTGCCGGGGGCAAACACAATATGAAAGTCAACCAAGGGAGGAAATGGTGTGATCAGGAGACACTGAGCAAGGGCAGAGGGAGGCTTATGCTGAGTCTGCTTCACGGTCTGCTTCACGGTGAACACTTTTCATAAATGATACTGAGCTTAGGCATCAGTGCAGCAAAGACATGAGCCAGCACCAGAGTGGTTGATCCCCATAGTCACATGCGTCTCATGGTCTATGTGCCTGTGCTGATCGGAGGCAGTGCAGTAGGGTCCAGGCCCATCACAAGTGAGGAAGGAATGAGTACATATGATGTTGTCAGGTCAACCATGTCACTGAGGGATGGGACTTTGAAAGCATGTGGTGTGTGTGTGTGTGTGTGTGTGTGTGTGTGTGTGTGTGTGTGTTCAGTGCATGCATGTGTGTCTGTGTGTGTACATGTGTATGTGCATGTATATGTGTGTATACATGTGTGTATGTGTGTGTCTATATGTACGCATTTGTGTATGCATGTCTATGTGTGTATATGTGTGTTCAGTGCATGCATGTGTGTCTGTGTGTATACACATGTATATGTGCATGTGCATGTGTGTATACATGTGTGTATGTGTGTGTCTATATGTACACATTTGTGTATGCATGTCTATGTGTGAGTATGTGTTTTGCACATGTGTCTGTGTGTGTGCATGTGTATGCATCTGTGTATGGATGTCTGTGTATGTGAGTGTATATCTGCATGTGTATATGTGTGCATGTGTGTATGTGTGTGCACATGCATGTGTATATGTGTATATACATTTGTGTAGGTGTATGTGTGCATGTGTGTATGTATGTGCATGTGTGTGCATATGCATATATGTGTATATAGCCAGTGGGAATGAATGTTTCAGGCTAGTATAAGCCTGCTTTCTTGATGTTCTGATACTGAAATACTTATATTTTCAGCGATAGGATCTTATTGTGAAGTCCTGGAGAGTAGCCAAGAGCACTGGCAATAGTCTATAACGTTTAAAGGTCTATGGGTTTATTTTTAAAAATCAGACAACACAATGTTGCCTTATAGGTGGATCTGGGAGGAGTTGTAGAAATGGAAGAATATAATCAAAACATGCACAAAATTTTCAAAGAACGAGGGGAAATGGAGATGTAAATTTCAAAATGAGGGGAAGGTTTGTAAAATATACTTAAGATGAAAGTCGGCCATCCATCCTTCTATCTATCTATCTATCTATCTATTTATCTATCTATTCATATCTATCTATCTATCCATCCATATCTATCTATTTATCTATCATCTATCTATCTATCTTGGAGGAATCACTTCAATGACACATCACCTGTTTCTCCTGTGCAATCATCACTGTTGCCTCATTCAAGAAAGTCTCCCACATAAAGGTTCCCAGGACACTTTTCTGGACGCCCCTGGCAGGAGTACTGGTGCCCCTGCATACAGACTCCAGCTTTATAAACCTGTGCCTCTTCTGAGGATGATTGAAGAAGCTCTGACTTACGGTGCATTTTCTCTCATTCCTACCCTGCTCCCAGCTCCCTTTTCACTCCTTGGGGTTTCTATGGCAACAGCATTATTTTGTAAGTTTTTTTCTCTTCCAGAAGTTTGGCATATTTATATCCTAACATAACCCACTAGTAACTGGCTTCAAATTGGGGGCAGACAGATGAGTTTACTGTTCTGTAACTTCCCACCGCCAGTCAGCCTCTGTGGCCACTGCATATATGTATATACATATATGTTCCTAAACATAACTTGCTCAGCATGTAGTGTTACTTGCATGTATGTTTCCGGGACAGATTATTTGGTTTTTGATTAATATTTTATTTTGAAAATTACAAATCTTCTCTTGGTCTAATTTTTGCTATTTTGAATATCTACTGGTTTGCCTCAATACAGGATTGGGATAGATTTTTATTTGAATTTCTGAATTTGTGCTACATTTGGGGGCTAAAGCTTAAAATGTATAGATGCACACACACACACACACACACACACACACACACACACACACATCTCTAGTGCCCCTGCAAATAGCATTACCCACAGATGCAGAGCATTTCAGATCATCACATCTGCATGTGACCTACACAATTCCTCATGTGCCTTTTGTCATCTGTGGATTTCCTGCAAGACCTTACACAGAATTCAGTA